>VZTF01000156.1:6596-25688 GCA_013397755.1 Cnemophilus loriae
GTTGTTTTTTTTTTTTTTGTTTTTTGTTTTTTTTTTTTTTTTTTGTTTTTTTTTTTTTTTGCTAGCGTGAAGCAGAAAGTTTTTGTATTCCTTCCCCCAGCCTGGAGGCTGTACCAGCAATCCTCTTGGCGGTTTGTTTTTTCTCTTTGAACTGTTTCGGCTTGCTTTTTTTCTTTCCTTTTCGGCCAGCATGGGGAACCAGCGGGACCCCCTGAACCCGAGACCGCGGAGGAGCTGAACCGACACGAGAAAGGACATTAAAATCCACCAACCTGGGATGCTGCAAGGAGAAGACCCATGCCAGAAACCCAACAGGTTTCCCAGTTGCTGTGAACTCTTTTCTCTTCCTGTCCCCAGAGACAAAGAAGGGCAGTCGACATCTTTGCCTCTCAGCCATGCGGCAAGGACAGGGTGGGGTGTGAGGTTCAAAGTTTTCCTTTTTTTTTTCTTCTTCTTTTTTTTTCCTTTCTTTTTTTCTGTGCCTTGCAGTCACCCTTATTATTTTTATTTTTTTGGTTAATAAACAGGGGTTTTTTTCACTTTCATCCCCTGGTATCTATTTCTCTCACTGGCAGAAGAAAGAGGAGTTATTGAACCCTCTTTTTTAAGAGAAAAATACTCATTTTAGAGTGTTTTTTCTCCTAGAATTTGTCTCCAAACTGAGACAACCCCAAAAATATCCTATGAGTCATAGGACTGCATCATTCCATTGTGAAACTCCCTGCCCTGTGGGAGGTACTGAACATTCCTGCCTGTATATAATCTGGGCACTTTGGGGCTTGGGAATGACCACCACCACTGGACATCCAGAGGAGGACCAGACCTTCCACAAGACCACTGCTTTCGACAAGACTGCACCCATTACTTCAACAGCATGCCAACTACCGCTTAATTGGACTGTGACCACCACGCTGACCAACAGAGACCAGGTTGTACTCTGACTTTGTTGTTTTAAGCCAATCTTTCTGTATCATTGCATTTATTGTAATCTTTCTGTTAAATTGTAACTCCGATTTGAAATCTCTGCAAGGTATTTGTGTGGGGTTAATTTCTCCTACTGATTTACTTTCAAACCAGCACAGAGCTGTTGATAAATTCCACAGGAGTCAGTCAGACCTGGAGACTAGTGAGATGGCTGAATGCTCAGCAGAACAACCTAAGATATCAAAGAGTTAGGTTCAGATCAATCTCTTGACTTTTTCTGTTTATCTCATGACTAAGAAGGACAAGCAACTTGCCATTAAAAATGTTTCATAAAGTAGGACAAGGCACAGTGTCTCATCCTATACTGTAGGCAGTTTAGAGTATCATGAAATATGGCAGGTCTCCTCTGGAGCGTTGCTGCCTTGTGTATACATGTTAAAAGATCGCATGCTATTGTACCACTTGTACATTAGAACAAATCAGTATTTCCCATGGCTTTCAAAGTTGTGAAAATTCCTCTCTATTTGAGTTCAAATATTACTTCTGTGTAAGGAGAGTTATTACTATTACTCAGTTATTCTAAAAAAGGATAGACAACACTCCTTTAAGCTGAAGCTTTGTAACAGAAAAATTAAAAGAGCTGTTGAAACCACTGAAATGTTGATTGAATCTGGGATTTTGTTTAAGTGAAATTTTATCTTTTTATCAGCTTTTCTTTAGGCTTAAGGGATGCTTTTTTGGATTTGCAGTTTGGGGGTTTTGTTCTGCAAATAAAGTCCTCACTACTCATTTATATGGATCTAACTCACACAAATATTTCAAAATATTTTTAATTTCCTCCAGATATTGATGTAATTTTGTCATGCATTTTAAATTAGGAAAAAATTTAGTTCTTTTAGTGGTTTTTCTCTAGAAATCTCAGATGCTTGCAGATGAGAGTCATAGAACATGGTAGAAGAGACCTTAAAGACCATCTAGTTCCAAGCCCCATGTGCAAGCATTCTTTATAAGAACTACTATTCTCATCAAAAGAAGATTTGAAAAAAGCTCAAATCCCAATTTCACAGTCCTTTTAAAAACTGGGCCTCTACTCGACTTCAACAGGGCCAGGATTGTACTCCTGGTAAACAATAATATAATATCTGATGGTATCTAATGCCAAATTTTCCACTAATTATAGATGTCTTTCTGTTTATTCCTCTGTCCCTGAGAGGTATATTGGGCATGTTCATCAGGCATGTTATGATCATATTGGTTTGACTGTGTTATAGGCTGTATAGAGGAAACATAGTGGAATTAGCAAAAAAAATATAGTGTTTTCAACATTTGGAAGGAAATAAACCTTCTCAAAAGGTGATGTGTCAGACCTGAAGGGAGAGAAGGAGGTGAAAGTCTGGGAAAAATCATTGCCTGCTCTTCCTCAACAGGCTGGGTACGATTATTAATAAACCCCCAGAAGCAGCAGCTGAGACCAGGACAGGCAAACAGCAATGAATACGCATCCCAAATAATTCTCATTGCCTCTGATGTTATCTTTACATAAGCTGATATTGCAGAGTGTGTCAACAAAGCAATCTTGGTTTGTGCCCCTGATCCAAAAAAATCCATATCTCAGGCAAAATGTCCCATATATATGAAGTACACAAGCTTCAGTGCCACACCTCCATGATTAGACTGGGTAGCATGGTGACCTGTGGGTTCTGTACCTAATACACAAATGTTTTGGACAAAATTGTTATTTTTTCACTTTTTCTCTCAGGCCTCTGAGACACCTTCAGTTGGATGCCACATTTGTCTTGATTTAAGACAATTTAAGAGGTGGACACTCTAAAATGAGATATTTCCCCTTATAGTTTTACACAATCCCTTTCCAACAATTAGAGAAATTAATATGAGTAGATATAAATGAAAAAAAAAAGCAGTTTACTAACCAGCTAAGCAGCAACAGGAAAAAAATAACAGTAAATAATCACTAGATACAAAATTGCTAAATCTCAAAAACTCTCTGGGAACAAAGAGAAGCGAAATGGTGGAGCATCCTCCAAGATGACAGCCCCCACAGCTAACCAAATGGCTTGAAAGACAAAGGGAAAATGGCAATAATCCCCCCCTTCCCCTGAAGACGGTACTCTCCACAGGCAACTGCACTGTATGGTAGACAAAAGGAAAAAGATGGTGGACAAACCCTCCCGGGAATGTAGGAGTTTACAAAGCAGTTCTAGCGGCAGATAGGGATTGCCAGCATGTTTGAGGTCACTGACACTACTCTTCACTTCCTCCCGCCACCCCCAGGACTCCACCAGTGTTAGCGCTGATGCCTCAGATCCCTTCTCTGATGGGGGGAGGGAAGAAAACAGACTCTCCCCACCAACATGCGGTAGCCTGGCCCTGGACAGGCTCTGGCTTTGCACTGCCGACAGGTGTTGCAGATTTCATTCTGAAACACTTTTTGATTGTGAAATGCAGTTTCTTGAATTGCTACTGTTGCTACTACAAAAGAACACGTAGGGGACCCTCCACCCGCGCTGTCTCAGCTCTCCCAGCAAGAGAGAGCTGAGACAGCAAGAGTGGAGGGAAAGGCAAAAGCCAAGAGAGCTCTGCTTGGGCGACTCCGACTTATTAATGGAACCCCAGCAACTCCTTGATACCATTTCTGATCATGGCGCCAGGTCTTAAAGAGGCAGTAACAGTTTTGGGCACAGATAGATAGAGAATACAGTAACATTTTGGGTTATGCAGGCCAGCTGTTCTCATATGCATACGAGATATGCATCTAGGATATGCATGTCATATATAATTTCTCATAGTAGATGTATTTTCATCAGTACATAACACTGGAGAAGCTTACATACGTTTGTTCTATTTGAGTTCCTACCACAAGTTTTAGAACATGCTGCAGCCTGGGTATTTAACTGATACTTATACAGAAAGCCAGACTTAATCACAGGACGTTGCTCAAACACACAACATCACCTCAAAAACTTCACAACAGACTTCTTCATGTGTAGAGTTTCTGGCTTTGTGGATTTGTCTTTCACAGGAAATAAGTTTTATTTTATTATAAAATTAAATAGATCAGTAGTCAACTGCTAAACAATTAATCCAAAGTAGTTCCCACATGGCCCAAATTTACTGAGCAATGAGTGTTGTAAATACTGACAGCAGTATCTCAATGTACAACATAAGCCAGATTTTCAGATCTTTTGGGGAAAGCCAGCATGCCACTGTTTCCAGAGAAATCAATGCAAGAGTTTTTTCACCTGGCCAACTACAGGGAAGGAATTTACATAGAAATATTTAGCACTATGCTTAAAATGTTAACTGATCTCAGTAAGTAACAGCATCCTCTTAAGATAATTAGAGGGCAAAACCTCATATGTTCTCCCCAAGATGCTTTAATTTTAACTCAAATCTTGACATTTTATATTATTTGTTATTAGCTTTGCCAAATGACAAATTATCAGTGGCATCTCACTTGCAGAAAAAAAAAAAAGAAAAGCATTTTTGCTAATGTCAATCACTCTTTGCTGAGAAACCTAAACATTTGGCAAAGAGGTTTTGCTCTTCCCATTCACCTGTGACCTTCCTCCTCTATGGGTCTGATACTGGTGGTAGCTTGCAGTCTCTCCCTGAAAAGACAGACAGCATCTTCACAACAAGAGAACTTTCATCTCTGTCTGCTCAAGTAATCACTCATAACACAATGAACCATCTCTTAGAGCAGACTAGACTAAGCAGAAATACCATGTATAACTTAGCAAGGCCCAGCTACATACATTAATTGTACATAAATCCAACTCTCACATGCTCCTGACCCCAAAGATTCTATAGTTGAGTACAAGAAGAAAAAATATTTTGTAAAGACAAAAATTAAGTTTCTCAAAGTAATAGAGATTATTATTTATTTGGATTAAACTTTCTGAAAAGGCACTGTGAAGATATTTGGCAGTAAAAACCAAAGAACTCTGCCAAATACATGAAGAGTGACTGAAAAGTAAAAGCCTACATAAAGCAACAGAAATCAAAATATGAAGAGAAGCGTACAGAGAAAATATCAGGGCTCAAGAAGAAATCTAAGGGGAAAAAAGTGGGTTTGTTAGATGAATATTACATTTGTCCCATTTTGACAACACCACTTTGTAGAAAGAAAGTGGTATTTAACCACATCAGAAACAAGAAAGATACAATGGTGACATACAATAGAGAAATAGGTCAATTGTGGACAAGCAAGAACTGAGCAAAAACCTAGTTCTGGGATACACGGAAATGACTGTGCTCTCCCTGGGTCCTTTGTGAGCAGTGTCATACCATCTCCAGCACTGGCAAAAGGTTTTACTAAGCAGCCAGAGCTAGCACTTGGCCCCTCTCTTTGCAAACATAGCTTGGCAGTCTTGGCAACACCACAATTAACACTTTCCTCTGCCTGTGAAAGTATCACATTTTTTACTTATTGGATAGTGTTGGAGGTTGGGATTTTTCCTTTTTTTTTTTTTCTCCCAGGGCATTTTCTCCTATTTGTTGCCTAAGAGATGGTAACAAGGATACTTAAGAGAGACAAAAGAAGTAGCCAAGATGGGGGGAAGGAGTGCAGCTGGCTGCAGCCTCTTGGCTGGGGGGTTTTCTCTTGGGAAGTGCAGAGATACCACAAGATTTTGGCTGGGGGGTCAGGGGCTAGGCTCAGCTCCGCCATCTCTCTCGCTCTCGGGACCGGAGGTGAGACGGGCTGCTGTTGCTGCAGGAAGAATTCGCTGCCACTGTGAAGTTCTGCCTGCACTGCTTTCCTCCTTACCCTGGGTGAGCCTTTGCTCGTAAGAGTGGCTGTTGAACTGGGACCTTAACAGCACCCGTCCTCACTGGGAAGGACCCTCACCATCTACTCGGGTGTCCCAGAGGAAAACCCAGGACCCCGACCCCTGACCTCCTCTGGAGGGAGCATCTCCCAGCTGCTCTCAGGAGCCCGGCTGTCACTGCTTGAGCCCTGCTGTTTGCTGCCGCTGCTTTGGACTTTTTGCTACACTTTAGCCCAGCACCCAGCACCATCCGGGACCTCCGGCTGCTTCTGCTTCAGGCTTAGTGCTACACTTCTATTCACCATCCCCGGCGGTCTGCTCGCCTGTGCCATTCCAGCCTGCTGCTCTGAGGCTCCTGCTACAGCCCATTTCGCCATCCAGAGGGGCAGTAGGACCAGCTGCTGCCCGTGAGTTTGCAAAGAAAGCCCCTTTCTATCTCTCCCACTGTCTGAGCTGCTGTTACCACGCGGAGAGGCGACAAAACTCGCGCCAGGGCGCCCCCTGCAGCCACGGGGGAATCATCGCACCTGCCCTGCCCAGCCGGGAGCCACCGGCGCCCCTGCCGGCTGTGATCGTAACTACACCAAAGGGGAAAGCGCCTGACAGCCGAGAGAAGGGTGTTAGTGGGTTTCTGGTTCCGTTTGTTGTTGCTGCCACTGTTGCTGTTCGTTTGCTTTGTTATCCATATACATACTAGTAAAGAACTCTTATTCCTTTTCCCATATCTTTGCCTGAAAGCCCCTTAATTTCAAATTTATAATAGTTCTGAGGGAAGGTGGTCATATTCTCCATTCCAAGGGAGGATCCCACCTTCCTTGGCAGACATCTGTCTTTCAAACCAAGACAGATAGTCAAGTTGTGATAATTGTGCCTTGTTTGTACAGGAGCAGTGAAGAGTTCTTTTGCGATAATCACGGAAGCTACTAATAAGATAGTCGCATTGCAAGTATTACAGGGAAGATAAATTAATTTTTCTTTCATGGAAAATGTTTCAGTATCTGTATTTTCTTGAACTTGATATTATTGAGCAAACAGGATCTTGAAAAAAGGAACAGGACAAATATTGTACAAAAGCTTCCTCTCCACACCAAGTATCAGGGTCACAGGAAAAGTTTTTAAGATCCTATGATGTGGTGCAAAAGACTGTCCTGGCTGGCCTTCTGCTGTCAGATTGTTACTTCATGAATCAGTTTCCTTTTCTTCTGAGGAAGAACTAAAGCATTTTGCTAATTAATGACGACAAAACATAGCAGTGGATCATTTACATCAAGATACCAAAGCAGCTAATTATTATGGAGATTGTCCTATTGTTTGAAATAAAAAGGCAGTTACTAGTAAGTGACAAAATCAATCAAACATGCTGAACTTGGAAAAGGCAAGAATGGACAGTGAAATACAGGTCCATTAGTAAGAGCTAGATATGAGAACAGGAGGAGACTGGGCACACACTATTACTGGTCCCGTCTTTCCAAATGTGTGTGCTATTTATGTGTGCATGGGCACTGAACGGAGAAGCCTTCACTGGTACTGTAAATGAAATTTGCAAGTCTAAAGCCAACCTGACGCCTTATTTACCTTCCAGAATTCTGGAAGTACTTGAAGCACTGACTAGCTAAACTAATAATAATGATCAAGATTCATTAATCCCTTAACCATCATTTTTTCTTCATTCTGCAATGATTGTTTAAACGGAACCCGATTCTTTGTGTTTTATAAAATATTTTAATTTTAGTTTGCAGACCTTTGACTGCTTTCTGAATACTCACTCCTTAGTCAATTTTATATCTCTTTATATCAAAACATAAAGAGAAATTATCCATACGGTCATGGCTAATGAGCTTTGCTTGTAGCAGTACTCTGCTTTTCTTTCATTACCTCTGTGTTAATGCTGTGCTATTTTCTCTAGCCTTGTTGCTGAACAGTTACAAGATCTCATGGTAATAAGGCTTAAAACAACAGACTTTAAAAGTATGAACCTACTTATATATCATCATTCTAAATGCCAGGGAAAGCTGTGTCTTCTTTTAGAAGAAGAAACCTATATCTTCTTTTGTGTAGTCAAATAAGGTGCCTGTAAGACTGTGGGAAGAGATGGCATGGAGTTGAGGGCTGTGGGATGCGCCTGCAGAAGCACATGGCAGCACAAAAAACAAAGAACCACATGGCCGCGCAGAAGGGCTTGTCTGGGCTTGTTCTTGGGATGCTACGTGGCAGGCCCCTACGAGAAAGGAGCCTGCCAGAAGCTGACAGGCAGGTGAACAGCACGTGATCACCCCATAGAAGGGCATTGAGAGGGCGTGTTTGCCAACGTGGCAACGTGGGATAGGTCATTGCCATGTAAGGAAATACGGTGCTTGAAAAATGTATAAAACCAGCTTGTTCCTTTGAATAAACGATTCAGGTTCCCTGCTGCTCTGGGTCCATGCCTCCGTCTTTCACAAAAGACCTTGTAAAGAACCTGTTTCAGGAGATAGTTTAATCACGGAAAGAAAATGGAGAAAGCTGAGACCCCTGAGGCTATAAGCTGTATGTCTTCTTTTTCCTGAAGTCATGTACTGTTCTTGACAAGGCAGTTTTTCCCTGAAAGAAACTTGTACAAATCCTTAAGACAACTGATTCTGTGCTTGTTTTATGAAAAGTTATTTAAACTGAGCTGTCATTGAATTTCACTGAATTGTCTTAACACTGTTCTATACCTGACTTGCACAATCCGCTAAGATTTTCAAACACACTAAAAAAGAGATATTTGAAAAAAAACCCCACAGATTATATTCCTGACTGTCTGGAGCTGTGATGAACCAGCTAAGAAAATAAAGCAAGCAGATATTTCCATTTTCTTACAAATATGCCTATGAAATACCTCATCCTGGCTGATATGCCAAGGCAAAAGCAGTTTTTCCTTGGAAGGCAGCAGATGTACAAGCGTGTATGCAGATGTATAGGGAAGAGGCAGGGAAGAGGGGTGTTCTGCTTCAAAATAGCTGAGAGGGATGAGCTTATATTAGAAGACTTTATAAAAAATATAACTCTGGAAAGGGTAATAGAAATTAAATCCTAATGCACTAGAGGAACGAAAAAACCATTTTAACAATGTATTTTCTAAGCTAAATAAGTTGAATGTAATTTTTGGTTTGTGGTATAACATGTTAGAAGCATCTTTCTACCAGAGCAAACATACCCTTTCAGAGTGTCAAGATGTCTTGTAGCATCATCATTCTGTAGCATTATCACTGTATTTGCAGTGTCTATAAAAGTCTATGTGTATGTGTGCCTTCCTCATATAATCAAATGTTTAAAAGAGTCTCAAGCTCTTGAGTGCAGGCCTCCAAGGCTTTAAAGAAGATCCTTGATTACTGCAAAATCACTGACTTATTACAATGCTACTCCATGTTGCCATGTCTTTTCTGGTTGTGGTTTGTGGCCTTTTTTTCTTGTACAGGGTGGTTTACTTTTTGTTAGGCTTTTTTACTTCTGCCTGACTTACCACCATAAAATGAGACCCATGAGAAGCATTTAAATAGCTTTGCCATGCCTCATGGCTGGCTAACACTTCCAGAACTCCAGGCTTCCTGAAATGTAATTCTTTCCAGGTTGCATAACTGCTTTGTTTAAGCTTAATATAAAAGCCCTGAAAAGGAAGCCGTTGAGCACAAAATTTTCTCTTCCCTCCTTCCAGAGTGTTGTACATAGTGATTGAAGGAGGACTGTCTTTGTACGTAAGCATTCAACTTAACTTTTAAAATTTCTTTTATGTGATAATAGCCAGTAAAAGCATCACATTAACAAATTATGAGTATCAGAGAAGTGATGTGTCACACTGCACAGCTTGAGGGGTGGGGGAAAGAGGGGCCTTATTATTAGTATTTGCATCCAGAAAGACTTCTATGGCAATATGTCCATCTAGAGGTATCCAGTCAGAGACCAACCTGATTACAGAATAACAAGCCCTTCTCACTTTTCCTCCAATATGCATGGTCAATGTAATATTCAGCAATATTTTCCTGAATTTGATTTCAAGGCAAGGGAAGTCAGATCAGTACTTCTAAATTTAATAAAAATTATATCCTCCTCTTATATTGGAACAGGCAGAGAAAAAACAACAACTTGTTCTTTTAATCCATTTTCCTATTACAATGTTACAATTTTTTGCATTCTCATGCATGCATCTTTATCACTATCCATCATCAGCTGCCCTTCCCTATCCTCTCCAGATTCCTTTCATGGTAAATGAAACAAGAAGCATTTTTCAACTCTGAAAACCGAATGTCTACTGTAACTAATAATGCTCTTTATTAGCTGAGATTTCTAATTTATGTCTTTG
This sequence comes from Cnemophilus loriae, assembly GCA_013397755.1. Taxonomy (NCBI): domain Eukaryota; kingdom Metazoa; phylum Chordata; class Aves; order Passeriformes; family Corvidae; genus Cnemophilus; species Cnemophilus loriae. Next base: position 16,632 of record VZTF01000156.1, read on the forward strand.
GGTCATTATATGTGAAATTTGAAGAACTCCAATGCATAAACGATGCCTCTTTATATTTGCAGCGTTTATGTTACAAGCTCTTTATATTAGCGCTGGAAAGCTGACATTCTCCCAGTGTCTCAGTACAGATTTATTGGTTGAGGGTTACCATGCATGGAAGTCTTCTTAGTCTATTATCATCTCTACTGACATTGTTTAGGACATTCTTAGTAAATTACCTATTCCATGAGATGTTTGCTCAGGCAAACCAGCATGTGCTTTTCTACAAGTTATAAAAAGTCTCTTGCTGTTATTTTTTCCTAGGTATCTTTTGCCACGCAAACTAAAGCCTATATCAGGGATTTAAATTCTTCTCTGTGCTGAAAGTAAAGACACTGAAAAAAAGACAAAAAGAGTGGAATTTTTGGGTGAGAGCATTCCTTTGCACTGTATGTATTCAGAGATACTATTTAAGTGTTAGAAAATGCATTTTTTCCACTGTTTTCCCCCTACCTTTGGAAATGTAAGCCAATCACTAAATTTGGAAGAGCCCTGTTGTGGAGGAAGCGTACAAGGGATTATTTTTGAAATGCTTTCTAATTATGAAAAGTATTTCTGATTTACTGACTCCTCTTTCTAATCCAATTTTAATCATCCTGCAGTGAAATCAAACCTATGAATACAGACACTGTCTTTCAGTTCCTGGCCAAAGCGTTCACTTAGGCAGATAAAGAGAGTTAATTTGAGAGTGGAAAATTTAGTCCTTTGGCATGACTAGGTGAAGTAATAAGGTCTGAACCACAGGCCCAGAGCCAAAGCTGACTTCTAGATAAACCTTCCAACCAAATGTTATAAGTATCTGCTCATTAACAAAGTATTATTAGCAATATGACAAATGTATCCACTCATTGGCAAAACATGTATTTGCTTTTCTGTATTTAGAAACCAGCAAGGCCACATTTGGCCTTGTTTGGGGATGTAAGATCAAAGACAACTTCCTTGGTTCTTCCTTGAGCCCTGGCCAGGCTTTGGGAAAAACTCAATAGGAGGATGAAACCAGATGTTCCTGCACTAGATGTTATGGTGGCTTGTTTATTCAACGGTATAAAAATGGGACCCTCTCACAGCAAGGTCGGAAGCCTCAGTGCCTTCAGATGGCACTTGCAGGATTTCCTAGTTGCTGGCCGTGGTTCTCCAGTCCTTCACTGTGACAAGAACTTCCCCCAGCTGTTGTGTGGACCTGGATGATGCTAAAGTATTACAGCAACTGGTGATGTATCTTTCTTAGTCACTATAGGCAATCTTTTGTAGTGATGATTAGATACATTGCTTGGCTTATCCTTTTGTAATTCTTAGCAGTTTTGCATTATAGTAAATTATACTTATTCCTTAAGTTGGTGTCTCTGTCCGTAGTGCTGACCCTGTCCACCGGCAAAACACTAGATTAAATAGGTGACATAGGTAACTTAGTAACTGTGGTCTAAACTCTAATTGCTAACTTAATTAGGGAAAAAAAAGGGGCAGTCCCAGCCAAATGTCCCTGCTTCCACTGGCTGTTCATTTTCTTTTTACTGCTGAGTTTGAGGAACAGATTCTTGCTCTGCTATGCTGGTTTCCAACCTGCCTTGCTTGATTTCCAACATGTAAGGATTGAGAGCTCTTGCGCACTGAGAAAACTGGCCTTAAAGAGTTGCCAGCTCTGGTCAGCTCCTCTGTCCATAAGGACAGTTTCCCATGGGGTCTTGTCCACTAATTTCGTACACAGCTGGAAGTTCGCTCTTCAGGACCACTACTACTTGAGATAACAAACTCAACTTGGGCATCGGTGCTACAACCCAAACTGTATTTTAGCCTTTCTAATGTGCTCATCTGCACTGGTGAGCACTAGGTCCAGTAACACCTCTCCTCTGGTTGGTTTGTCCAATACCAATACCTGGACCACAAAAATCTAGTTTGCAAAAAAAACTGTATAAGGAATTCTAAACAGAAAACAAATTTTAAAAGTACTAGACAATTGCCAGCAAAGTAAAGAAATTAAGTACTAATTAACTAAAAGCTTGAGAGTGTGTTTTGGGTATTGTTTTTTATCCCATCATTTGGGGGTTTTATTGTTTATTTGGGGGTTTTATCATTTTATCATATCATTTGGGGGTTTTTTTGTTTATTTTGCTTTGTTTTGTGCTCCCCCTCTCCTCCACCCCAATCCCGTCTCCGGGAGTATCGGAGCCCCCTGGCTCCGGGAGTATCGCAATGTGTGAGAGCCAGGCCGGGGTTTTGGAGAGAGTTGGGGGTGGGGCAGGGGACAGGTCCTTCCTTCCGGGGTGGGTTTTTTGACTGGCCAGGCTGCTGGTATCTCTGACTATGGATACTGTTGCTTTCTCAGTTTTGCCTGTTTCTTTTTGTTTCTTTTTCCTTTGGCACTGTGACTGGGCTTGCGGGCTTGCTTGGCTGCTCTGCTGTTGGGAAGCCCAGAGCCAGTGCATGCCGCGCCAGCACCCAGGAGCACCCTCATTCCCTGCCAGGGGCTGCCCCTGCCCTCTGCACAGCTTGGACCCAGAGACCAACCATCACTGGTGAGCTACCCTGGGGAGCGATTCTCTTCCCAGCCTCACTGTTCTCACCCGCTGCTTCAGGGTGCCTTGCTACACTGTAACCTGACACCCGGACACCCCGAAGCTTCAGGCATAGCCCCAAAGTTTGCACTACCTTTTGTTCCTCACTCCCGGGGTGAGCCAGACCCTGCCATTCCAGCTTTCTGCTTCCGAGGTTCAGGCTACACTCCTTTCGCTATGCAGAGGGGCACCGGGACTGGCTGTCCCTGGGGGTTTGTAAAGGAAGCCCCCTCTCCATCCCTTCCGCCAGCGCATCCACCATTACCACTTGCATAGGCGACAAAACTCGCGCCACAGCGCCCCCTGCAGCCGTGGGGAATCATCGCACCTGCCCTGCCCAGCCGGAAGCCACCGGCGCCCCTGGCAGCTGTGACCGTAACTACACCAAAGGGGAAAGTGCCTGCGGCCGAGAGAAGGCTGTCACTGGGTCTCTGGTTCTGTTTGTTGTTGCTGCCACTGGTGTTGTTGTTTGTTTGCTTTGTTACCCATATACATACTAGTAAAGAACTCTTATTCCTTTTCCCATATCTTTGCCTGAAAGCCCCTTAATTTCAAATTTATAATAATTCTGAGGGAAGGTGGTCATATTCTCCATTCCAAGGGAGGTTCCCACCTCCTTTGGCAGACATCTGTCTTTCAAACTAAGACACAGTGAATCTTCCAAGAGTCCTTTATTGTGTCAAAAGGGTAAAGATATGAAGGTTTGACATGAGATCAGAGAAGGGAGAAGGACAACAAGATCTCCAATTCACTGTACTGCTTAGCAGGCCCATAGTTTGCTCTCCTGTGCCCTGAAATTTGATCTTTGAGGCCTGCAGTTTTACTGCATCTCACATGTCCTGTTGGGCAGTGGGATGTGGGCCCAGCTCCCACTTTCATGGTACTTGCAACCATAAAAAGACTAGTCACTGATGTATGCAGAGGGAAAAGTCAAGCCTCGGGACTAGGACAAACACTACTTTGGACTAAGCCAAGCAAACTAAGCTTCTCTGTTCTTTTTTCTAGTATTTCACTAACAGTGGAGTTTTCTACCAGCCAGGTCCTCCACATGGAAAAGCAGATGGTCAATTATTCCATATTTAGATGTGCCAGAAAAAGCTGTATAGTAAAACACATATGCGAAAGCAGTGAGAATCAAATATTTCACACAGGTCATTTGATCTCCTCAATATCCTCTAAGATCTTCCAAATTCCTTTCGAGGAATGATTTCCTTGACAACTGCAGGGAAATTGCAGGAGACGTCCTCCAAGACTATTGACTCCAGTGGCAGATGGCCATGTATCTGGGTCTGCTCTCTACCTGAGGAACACTAAGCGAGATGGGTAGGGAGAGAGCAAGGCAGCTAAGCCCAGGAGCACAAGCACTGTAGGGCAGGGCGTGCTGCAGCACTTCGCCCAGCGGGCAGACCCCTCCCTGCCCTGTACAGGTCGGCTCCTTGCATCCTTTTCAGTAACATGGTGAGCATAAGTCCCAGAGCGAAAGCTGGGGTTTCTTCAGGAACTACCAGTTGGGTGTCCAATGGTTCCACCCAGACAGAGCTGCTATGGAAGGAGATTATAGTGCAAAACTCTGGTGGTGATGCATGTCCAGACCTTCCTCGTGAGGCACAAGCAAGTACCTGCAAAAGATGCCAGCAGGTTGAGGGATCAGTCACAACAGTGATAAATAACCTAGACAATAGAAATTTTCTATTCCGCCGAAGTTGCTAGATAGAGCTTAAAGACTAACTAGCAAAAATGTTAAAAGTATGTAAACATATGCACACAGGATGATCAGTGTTGCTGAGACCAGCATAAAAACAGATAAAGAAGACTACAGTGAGGTTTTTTGCAAGGTATGTAACAAAAAGCAACAGCGCGTGCCAAAAAAAAGTTCAAGGAAAGATCACCTCTGATATTAGAGCATTCAGTGCATACAACCACCAGAGACCTCTTTGGACAACCCTTCAGGACCATAAAAGGACTTTTTAGGAGGTGGATGCATGCAAATTACTTCTAGCAAAGTAATGTTCATGTATTAGATAGGAGGCATGTTATAATGAATATGTATTATTACGATGGATAAATACCTTGTTGTAAAGTCTCACCACACACATTATATTAAAGAAGGTATCCTTCTAATATGTCCAACCGGATAAAGGATGCCTGCTTTCTAATGCTTCAAATTATGTTGGAAAGCTTTTTTGGACGATTTCGGTATTAAGAGATGTCCAACTGCAGGAGCCAGTGAGAAGACTGTGCAGTATTAGAGGGGCTAGAGAAGAGATGGTTTCACCCATGAAGTCTGCTACAGTTGATGCTACTCAGAATTAGGCACTGTGGACCTTGATGACCCACAAGAGCAGGACTCCACTTCCCACCCTTCTGCATAACAACCAGGTGGTGTCTTATCACAGTGTCTTACCAGAAACAGATATGGTGTCTTAACAGCTAAAGACATCTATGTGCAAGTTCCACAGGGAGAAACCATAACAGCAGCACACACCAGAAACCACAGAAAGATATGATGAGTTTTCCTAAGTAGGTGCTGCTAAGGGGTACTAAGAAACCTGTTTGTCATGAAGCAGGGCATCATGTGAAGCTGGCTGCCTTCCTGATTCTAAGGTCTGGGATGTTACTGAAAGGATAGCACAATTTGTTAGACAGGGACTGTTATCAGCTCTTACTCTGTCATGGGGGTCAAATGGTGAGCCAGCAGGGAAGAAGACCAGCCTGGCTGAACAGAGAGTTTTGTCTGGAACTCAGGAACAAAAGGAGATTTTACGATCTTTGGAAGAAGGGGCAGGTGACTAAGGAGGACTACAAAGATGTAGTCAGAACTTAGAACTTAATTTGACTACTATAGTAAAAGACAATAATACTCTGAAGAGTATTATGTCCTTTAATGAGTGTGGGGGGAAGCATACTGACAAAGGATGAGGAAAATGCTAGGGTACTTAATGCCTTGTTTTGCCTCAGCCTTTAATAGCAAGACCAGTTGTTCTCCAGGTATCCAGTCCCTTGAGCTGGGAGACAGGGATGAGGAACAGAAAAAAGCCTCAGTAATCCAAGGGAAAATGATCAGTGACCTCCTACACTACACAGAGACATACAAGTCTACAGAGCTGGATGAAATCCACTCAAAGAGTGTATGAGGGAAAAGGATGTTGTCTACCCAGACTTCAGTAAAGCCTTTGACACTGTTTCACACAGCATTCTTTTAGAGACGCTTGGCTGTTCATAGCTTGATCAAATGTACTCTCTGATGGATAAAAATTTGTCTGGATGGCTAAGCCCACAGGGTGGTGATAAATGGAGTTAAATCTAGTTGGTGGTCAGTCACAAGTGATGTTCCCCAGGGCTCAGTATCGGGACCAGTCCTGTTTAATATCTTTAGCCATTATCTGGACAAGGGGATCAAGTGCTCCTTTGGTCAGTTTGCAGACAATATCAAGTAGGGTAGGAATGTTGATCTGCTCGAGGGATTCTTCTTCAGAGGGAACTGTACAGGCTGAATCGATGGGTTAAGGCCAACCATGTGAGGCTCAGTAAGGTGAAGCGCTGAATCCTGCATATGGGTCAAAACAACCAAATGCAGAGCTACAGGATTCAGTAAAAGTAGCTGGAAAGCTAATTTTTTTTCGTGGTGGAAAATTACTTGGCTGGCAGCTGGCTGAAAATGAGCTGACAGTACGCCCAGGTGATCAAGAAGGCCAAAGGCATCCTGGCTTGTAGTGTGGCCAGCAGGACCAGCACAATGATTTGCCTTTTGTAGGGGTCACACCTCAAGCAATACGTCCAAGTCTAGGCCTCTCACTACAGGAAAGACACTGGAGTGCTGGAACATATCCAGAGCAGGGCAACATAGCTGGTGAAGTACCGGAGTACAAGTCTTATAAGGAACAGCTGAGGGAGCTGGGGGTTTATTCTGAAGAAAAGAAGGCTCAGGAGGGACCTTATTGCTCTTTGCAACTGCTCAAAAGGTAACCAGTCATAGGACAACAGGAAACAGCCTTAAGCTGTACTAGGAAAGGTTTAGACTGGACATTAGGAAAAATTTCTTCACCAAAAAAAGGGTTTCCAAGCATTGGAACAGGCTGTCCAGGGAAGTGGTTGAGTTACCATCCCTGGAGGTATTTAAAAGTCATGTAAATGTGGCACTTAGGGACGTGGGTTAATATTGGATGTATCATTGTTAGGTTAGTGGTTGAACTTGATAATCTGGAGGGACTTCTCCAACTGAAATGATTTTACAATTCTACTAAATGGTATTGGAGACCCTATAGTACAAATTTTAATGCAGTATAGAATTTAGATGAGAGTAGCATTATTATACATGTGGACAAAATAAGCCTTACAGCTTCTGTCTGGCATGTTTCTGTGCAACACATCAGAACATACATTTTTTTAATAACACTAGCTATTTTCTATGTGTAGCACACTCACATACTGAATACATGATTTTATCACTGCCATAAGACAGATTAACATTAAACAGACTGTCAGATTTAAGGCTATCCCAGGTACAGTGGCATAAGTAGCTTCACTGATTATCTTACTAATGATTTTGATTTGTCAGTCATTAAGGGCTGAATTTCTGCACCCAGGGAGCTCTAGCTTGCAAGACAGCAATGCAAATTTCCTTGTATAAAAGCATGACCCTGCAGTCATTCCTTGCTTCTCCTCAAATTTGTCCTTCCTTTTAGTTTGATTGACTGTATTGTATCAATACTGATCTTTTCAAGCATTATTTTAGATATTTAGTTTCACAGCCACCCATATTTCTGTTTTTCCTGGTGATTCTCACTTATTTGTCCTCTATCTTCAGTGCTGAAAAGTGCAGAACATCTTGTTACTGTGCTTTGACTGAGTAAAGGGGGACACGAAGTTTATTACCAGGACACAACAGAAGAATGAAACTCTCAAAAAGATTTATCAGTAATCTGGTTTTGAAAGTAGGGGTAGTCAATATGGGGAAATGGCACTACATGTCTTAAATTTGGTGGGGAAAAAACCCAAAGACAAAACAAAAGATATCAAAGTATCACTACTTTCTTCACCATTACATGGAAAGAAGGTGGCATTTTCTATCTGCTTTTTCCAAGTTACTCAATATTTTTCCCTGCAGCCTTACAGAACATACTGTTTCTTCAAAGTGTTAGGAAAAGGTTCACAGATATCTAACCAAGAGTTTAAGAGAATCACTAGCAATCATGGGATCAACATGGTGGGATCAACACATTCAAAAGTGCAGGGTCATGAAAAATTTGAGTTCTGCTCTCTAAAGACTTACCAATTCATGGCTTTATGAGCGGCTTTTATGAAGAAAAGACATGCCTGCTACTGACCTCTCTTCATGATATCTCACAAAGGGTAAGAATTATCTCCATTAGTGTCATGGTTCAGGAATGGTATTCCCCAAATTAGTGCTCCCACCAAAACTATGCCAGCACTTACTTCAACTCTCACTCCAGCTGGAAGCACAAAAGGTAAAGATCATGGGTTGAGATAAGGAGAATTTACTGGAAAGAGCAATTAGGTAAGAAGACTAACAGTAACAGCTGCAATACTAACAACAAAAGTGTACAAAGAGACAGTGTTTACATGTGTGGTGGTTTAAAAAAAATACACCTGGGAATAAGAGTCCAAAACAGCTAGACAGCAATGGGATGAGAAATGCAGAGTAACAGCAACAATTTTATAAAAATATACAAGAGAGAAGGTGCTTTGCACGCAAAAGGTATTAACCACCCCAGCTTACTTCCAAGTGGCTGCCAAGACAAAGTCAAGGTGATGGATGTGCTCTGTAGTGTTATGAACTGATCTAAGCACAAAAGAGCAAAGAAAACTAAGTCTGTGTGAATAAAATGGATTGAACCCAGAAAAGTTCAAAATATACCCCAAAACTTGGGAAGGAAGGAAGGAAGGAAGGAAGGTTGACTGGGGGGAAGGGACAGGGAGAGTGACAGGGATTAGGTAGAAACATATCGTCCTTCTGTGGATCCCAATGACGTCTCACTGATCCCCTCCATCTGGTCTCTCGTTAGCCACACAGGCGCAGGGTAGAGCTTCTCCTCCAGCCAGTGGCGGGGTGATTAAAAGGGAGTGCGGTGACCCAGTGACCCGGAGCACGGCGAACAGGAGCAGGCAAACAGGGGCGTGGCACGAAAGTTTGCGCAGCGGTTTGCTCAGGCAGGGCAAGCAGGCAGGGTTGCAGGTTTCCTCCTGCTAGTGGGGGTTTTAGTTGTTTGTTGTGATTTTGTTGGTTGGTTAGTTTTGGGGTTTTTGGTAGTAATGGTTTTTACACGATCAAAAGCCACAGTTAGCAAAAGGGTATGTAGCCAAACAGAATCCTTCNGTCCTTCTGTGGATCCCAATGACGTCTCACTGATCCCCTCCATCTGGTCTCTCGTTAGCCACACAGGCGCAGGGTAGAGCTTCTCCTCCAGCCAGTGGCGGGGTGATTAAAAGGGAGTGCGGTGACCCA
>VZTF01000156.1:25703-58368 GCA_013397755.1 Cnemophilus loriae
GTGACCCAGTGACCCGGAGCACGGCGAACAGGAGCAGGCAAACAGGGGCGTGGCACGAAAGTTTGCGCAGCGGTTTGCTCAGGCAGGGCAAGCAGGCAGGGTTGCAGGTTTCCTCCTGCTAGTGGGGGTTTTAGTTGTTTGTTGTGATTTTGTTGGTTGGTTAGTTTTGGGGTTTTTGGTAGTAATGGTTTTTACACGATCAAAAGCCACAGTTAGCAAAAGGGTATGTAGCCAAACAGAATCCTTCAAGAAGGATGTGTCTGTCCAGACTCCTTCCTGTGACAAGTGTTTCAGCTTGTCAGTGGCACCAGAGGGCATTGCAAAAGAAGCCTGCCTGCGGTGTGAACAGGTGAATTATCTCCTTTCGCTGGTGGCTGAGCTTAAGGAGGAAGTAGAAAGACTAAGGAGTATTAGGGAAAGTGAAAGGGAAATAGATTGGTGGAGTTCCACCCTTCCATCCTTGAGGGAAGCCCGCCAGGAATCAGAAGACTCCCATGCCTCCCACCATCAGGCAATAGGCAGACACCTGGTGGATGAAAGGGAGTGGGAATGGGTTCCTATTCAGGGAGGTAATAAAAATTCCTCCCGACCCCCATCACCTATCCAGGTGCCACTTCAGAATAGGTATGAGGCCCTGGACCTAGAGGGTCAGCCAGATGACGTAGAAGAAAATGATCTGCTCAGTGAGCCTTCCAATTACGCTTCGTCTGTCGGACAGATCACCACCTCTAACATTAAAAAAGAAGAGTAGCTGTAGTAGGTGACTACCTTCTGAGGGAAACAGTCGGCCTCATATGTCAACCGGACCCATCCCATAGAGAGATCTGCTGCCTCCCTGGGGCTTGGGTACGGGATATGACTGAGAGACTCCCTGGGCTGATTCAGCCCTCTGATTATTACACACTGCTGATACTCCAGGTTGGTAGTGATGAGATCGAAAAGAGGAGTGTCAGGGCAATTAAAAGGGACTGTAGGGCACTGGGTCAAGTGGCTGATAGGGCAGGAGCACAGATAGTGTTCTGTTCAGTCCCTTTGTTGGCAGAGACAAATGTCAAAAGGAATAGGGGAGCCCACGTTATCAACAAGTGGCTCAAGAGTTGGTGTCATCAGCAGAATTTTGGGTTCTTTGATCACGGGGCAACTTTTACGGCACCTGGCCTGCTGGAACCAATGGACTCCATGTCTCTGTTAAGGGCAAAAGGTTTTCAGCCCATGAACTGGTGGAACTTGTTGAGAGGGCTTTAAACTAGGTTTGAAGGGGGAAGAGGATGTAGCTGGGCTCTCTGGAAGCAGGCCCAAGGTGGGTAAGCTAGAGTTAGGGGTGAAATCAGCAGCCCAGCTGAAGTGCATGTATACTAATGTATGCAGCATAGGTAGCAAACAAGAAGAGCTGGAAGCCACGGTACAACAGCAAAGATGGGATGACTCACATAGGAGGAGCGCTGCACTGGATGGCTACAAGCTCTTCAGAAGAGACAGGAAAGGGAGAAGAGGTGGAGGGGTGGCCCTTTTTATTAGGAAGGCTTTTGATGCCATGGGTATTGAAACTAATGATGATGAAGTCGAATGCCTATGGGTAAGAATTAACGGGAAGGCCAACAAGGCTGACATCCTACTGGGAGTCTGTTATCGACTACCCAACCAGGAAGAAGAGGTGGACAACTTATTCTACAAGCAGCTGGAGAATGTTTCCGGATCACCAGCCCTTGTTCTTGTAGGTGACTTTAACCTACCAGACATCTGCTGCGGACTTAATACAGCAGAAAGGAGGCAGTCCAGGAAATTCTTAGAGTGTGTGGAGGACAACTTTTCGTCATAGCTGATGAGTGAGCCCACCAGGGGAGGGACTATGTTGAACCTGTTGTTTGCAAATGGAGATGGTCTGGTGGGAGATGTGGTGCTTGGAGGCTGCTTGGGGCACAGTGATCATGAAATTATAGAGTTCTTGATATTTGGTGAAGTGAGGAGAAACATCAATAAAATTTTTACATTGGACTTCCGGAGGGCAGACTTTGGCCTATCTAGGAGACTTATTCAGAGAGTTCCTTGGGAAGCAGCCCTTAAAAACAAAGGAGTCCAGGAAAGGTGGGCTTGCTTCAAAACAGAGATCTTGAGGGCACAGGAACAGACTGTCCCTGTGTGCTGAAAGATGAGTCAATGAGTCAAACATCCAGCCTGGATGGGCAACGAGGTTTTGAAGAAACTTAGGACTAAAAAGAGGATATATCACCTTTGGAGGGAGGGTCAGGTCTCTCAGGAAGTATTTAAGGCGGTTGCTACGGCATGTAGGAAAAATATTAGAGAGGCCAAAGCTCAGTTAGAACTTAATTTGGCAACTTTCGTGAAGGATAATAAAACATGTTTTCACAAATATATTAACGGCAAAAGGAGGGGTGATACCAACCTCTATTCTCTACTAGATGCAGGAGGGAACTTAGTAACTGCAGATGGGGAGAAGATAGAAGTGTTTAATGCCTTCTTTGCCTCAGTCTTCAGTGGGAAGACGGCTTGTCCTCAGGACAACTGTCCTCCTGGGTTGGTAGATGGTGTCAGGGAGCAGAATGGTCCCCCTGTTATCCAGGGGGAGGCAGTCAGAGAACTGCTGAGCTGCTTGGATGTTCATAAATCTATGGGACCAGATGGGATCAATCCCAGGGTGATGAGGGAGCTGGCAGATGAGCTTGTGAAGCCGGTCTCCATCATTTACCAACGGTCCTGGCTCATTGGTGAGGTTCCAGATGACTGGAAGCTCGCCAATGTGACGCCCATTCACAAGAAGGGTAGGAAGGAGAATCCTAGTAATTATAGGCCAGTTAGTTTGACCTCAATACCCAGTAAGGTAATGGAGCAGTTTATATTGAGTGCCATCACGCAGCACTTACAGGATGGCCAGGGTATCAGACCTAGCCAGCATGGATTTAGGAGGGGTAGATCATGCTTGACCAACCTGATCTCCTTCTATGACCAGGTGACCTGCCTGGTGGATGTGGGAAAGGCTGTGGATGTTGTCTATTTGGACTTCAGCAAGACCTTTGACACTGTCTCCCATAGCATACTCCTGGAAAAGCTGGCAGCCCACAGCTTGGACAGGAGCACTCTTCGCTGGGTTAAGAACTGGCTGGATGGCCAGGCCATGGTGGTGAATGGTACTGCATCCAGTTGGCAGCCATTCACTAGCGGTGTCCCTCAGGGGTCTGTGCTGGGGCCAATAGTGTTCAATATTTTTACTGACAACATGGATGAGAGTATTAAGTCTTTCATAAGTAAATTTGTGGACGACACTAAGCTGGGAGCGTGTGTCGATCTGTTGGAAGGTAGGAGGGCTCTGCAGAGAGACCTGGAACAGTTGGATGGATGGGCAGAGTCCAGTAAGATGAAGTTTAATAAGTCCAAGTGCCAAGTCCTGCATTTTGTCCATAATAACCCCCTGCAACATTATAGGCTGGGGACAGAGTGGCTGGACAGCACCCAGGTGGAAAAGGACCTGGGGGTACTGGTCAGTAACCAACTGAACATGAGCCAGCAGTGTGCCCTGGTGGCCAAAAACGCCAATGGCATCCTGGCCTGTATCAAAAACAGTATGGCCAACAGGACCAGGGAAGTCATTCTTCCCCTGTACTCAGCACTGGTGAGGCCACACCTTGAGTGCTGTGTCCAGTTCTGGGCCCCTCAGTTCAGGAAGGACATTGAGACTCTTGAATGCGTCCAGAGGAGGGCAACGAGGCTGGTGAGGGGCTTGGAACACAAGCCCTGTGAGGAATGATTGAGGTAGCTGGGGTTGTTCAGCCTGGAGAAAAGGAGACTCAGAGGTGACCTTATCACTCTCTACAACTTCCTGAAAGGTGGTTGTAGTCAGGTGGGGGTTGGTCTCTTTCTGCAGGCAGCAACTGACAGAACGAGAGGACACAGTCTTAAGCTGCGCCAATCCAATAGGTTGGATATTAGGAAAAAGTTTTTTACGGAAAGAGTGGTAAAGTACTGGAATTGTCTGCCCAGGGAGGTGGTGGAATCGCCATCCCTGGATGTGTTTTAAAAAAGATTGGATGTGGCGCTTGGTGCCATGGTTTAGTTGAGGTGTTAGGGCATGGGTTGGACTTCAATGATCTTAAAGGTCTCTTCCAACCTAGTGATTCTGTGATTCTGTGATTCTGGTCTTCTTGTTGGTGAGGGTCCCCTGCACTGAAAAGTATAGAATCCAATGGATTAATGTAAGTTTGGGCCAGGTAGGAACACCCAGGTGCCTCCCCTGAGGGGGCTAAGTTTGACACTGTCCTTGCAAGACTCTGGATCTGTTGCATCATTTTGCATTACATGCAGTGCTCTCTGGTGCAGGGTCTGGGGACGTCTTCGGCAGGGCGGGGGGTGCTTTGATGGGCCATGACATGCCCTCTTCCGTCCTTCATATGGATGTCCAGTGGGTACAGCTTTCCTGGAGTGGGGGCACCACAGCTGAGCTGGTATGCACAGCGGAGGATGGGTGTTAACTGCCTCTGACCAGAGGCTTTTTTACTACACACCCAAAACCTCTCCTCTTCCCCCAGTGTTGGGGGTGTGCGTGCAGACTTGGTAGGAAATAAGCCTGGGGTTATAGTCTCCTGTGAATGTATTCTTCTCCCCCGGCCCAGACTTGAATCAGTTTATCTCATCTCCATCAACTTGCAGTCCTTCTGACTGAGGCCCATTCAGGGTGCGGTGGTCTTCCATGCAGCTTTTGTCATACAGTTATGCTATAATAGGCAAAAGTCCTTCATAAAGGTGTTTAAGCCATACACCATAACATTTCAGTCTCCAGCATGGCCTCCCAAGACAAAGACAAGATGGCAGACACTCCTCAAAACTGGCCTTGTCTCCAAGCCTGAGACAATGAAAACAATGACAGACAAATGCCCAAAAATCTAGACTGTTTTGTACCTTGCCACCAGCTTCTGTACCACTCCACTCCGCTGGTTCAATTCCACAAGGCACACAGCTTTGGACTAGTCTACTGGACTCAGCTGGTGCTTGCCTCAAGTATTATCTCGCCACTGCTTTTCAGAGCTGCAGTTCAGCTGTGTTTGCCACCTGGGGCTGCATTCGTCAAGTGACAGGAAGGGCTGGGAAAGGTATGGGCAGCAGTGGGAGAGGCACAGACTCCAAGAGTCCACAGTGCTGGTCCCAACAGCTTCTCTGAGGAAGAAATTGAACAAAATGGCGCCACTCATGGGGTGCATCTATTTTAGTTCCTTCAAAGCCACACAATGATGTGCATAGTACAGAATGGCAACCTGGCCACGCCCACAGTGTTTTAGGAACCACCCACTTCCCACCACCCATAAGCAAAACTAGGACAATATGCAAAATGCTCACCAAGGCCAGGAGAACGAAAAACAATGGCAGACAGCTTCTCTCCCCTCTAAACACTCTCTCATGACTGGAAAGGAATGCCCTTCTTAAAAGCAAGAAGGAGTCCCTTTTTGCTGTTCCTAGCAATGAAATAAGGTGGTATCAAATAACGCTAGGGTCTTGGCCATGCTCCCTCACACTGATCTAGGCCAAACCAGGACATAATAAGCTTGTTAAATAGCTTGTTGACTCATAATAAGCTTGTTGGATTTCAGATAATCTTAAAACAAAACCCAAGAGGAAGCAGCTACATAGGTACACATAGTCTGAATGCCAGATCCAATATACACATTTAGAATAGTAGATGATATGTATATTTTTACATGCAAGTTATGATTTTCAAGAACACTTCCTTTGTCTCAAAATTAAATGAACCTGACACAGTGAATAAGTAAACCGCTCAAGTGGTAACAGCTGCAACAATGTAAAATACAAGTATCCTGAAATAAAAGGGCACAGAAGTCTCAGAAAGCTACATCAGAGACAATATGGTGCATGCTGCAATTTGAGATTCCTTAAAAGTACAGTTGAACTTCAAAAGGTAAATAAAATGCTATCATGTCATAAAAATTCCAGTCATCTTTGTGACTAGAATGGTGATTTCATCCTTCATGTGCATAATGGAAGAACTGAACAACTCTATCCCAGTGCTAAGCCTTGTAAAGTCAGTGTGAAGCTGAAAGACAAAGTTGCATTCATTTATTCTCATGCATTAGCAGAGAGTTTTCTTTCTCATGATATGTACCATTACAGCAAGGCTGCAGTTCAGTTGCTGATACTGAGTTTACACTGGTAACTAGCCACAGCAGTTGTAGTGAGGATATCAAAGAATATAGTGGACTCCAGTTCCTGCTTTCTTACGAACACAGCTCAAGTAAAGGAGTCAAGAAATTACCACAAGAGGTTATTAGCATGAAGTCTTGACCCAGGAAGTCAGGAGATGTTACTTCTAAATAGAAAAGTCATCATTACATCACCTGCCAGCCTTCAAGTTGGGACAGGCTGGCATTCAGGGAAGGGTCCTGAGAAAAGCCACAGCTTCTCTGAGGAGACAGAGCCTATGTGCTTTCGAATCTACATATTTTGTCTTGTGTGGCATCATGCCTCCAAAAGCATCTTTCATTGTATCAACTATTTCAAGTTTCCATTAACGAAGTAGCACTTAGAAAAGCAGGGAAATAATTTTGCTTAAATTAAATAAATTCATGGAGTATCTCAGAACACGTTTTCATGCTAGCATACAGAAAGATTAGTGCAGCTGTGTTTAAAAATAATATTTATTCATAAAATTCACCATCATTTTGTAAAATAATGATAACAGATGTGCTCAGTCCTCTACAACAACAACAAAATGTATGTGTGGTTCTTTTTCCTATCTTCTCCAGTTACAAATCATTGTTTGATATTTTGTGTCTCATGGGCTATTTTTATGTTTCTTTTATGACAATGATGTCATTCACATAATATATAAAGAAAAAAATTGCTTCAAACCTCACATGACAAACTAGCTTTGTTCATTTGATGAATGGGATAAGTATATTAGTTAAGCACTCTCTCTTTGCTAGTGAAATTGTATTGTAACCAAGTTTTGCCCCAAGATATACCCCATCAATAAATGGAAATATACACCTGATTTTTCTGAAGAATAAAGAAAGAAAGGCTTATGTTGCTGTGTTAAACTAACTTTAAATACCAGTGTGGCAAATATCCAGGAAGATTCTTATGTATTTCCATAGTAAAATGAGATTGGCTTACAAAACATGTCTGGATTACTTTAAAGGCATAAAAAGAAAAAGAAGATTATTTTCACAAATTTCAAACCTAATGTTAGCAGGACTTACAAGAGTGTGCGTAAGAATGAATATATAATACACCTAGGAGAATTTTTCATACAGTCCATAAATAATATCTCAACATTTATAGCTCAAAATTTAATTTTTTCACTGCTGCTTTTTTCCATATAGTAACAGATCTTCGAAGAAAAACATTTTTCAGCTACATGGTCAACAGTGAAATTCACTATTTAGAGCTTAAAAACTATATAGTAGCATAATTTCTCAGAAAACTCAAATGAATGTACAACTTTATTTTCCAAAGCAGCATCAAGAATGAAAATCTGTTGAGGCTAAGGCCAAAGGTCCAAGGACCTTTCAAGGCATGTGCTGGAGAAGAGGAGAGAAAAAAAATACTATTCATATTGGCTTTTTTAGTGGAAATACAAATGTATTTGGTTTCCATTTGCTGTACTGGGAGATTTGAATTTACACTTTCAACTCACACCTTTTTAATTTGATTGACAAAGAGGAGAGCTTTCGCATCTGGACCAGTCACAATAGGATGTTTCTTCCACTCTTTCCCAGTCAAGCTCACCTCAGCTTCCAACAATCAACTGCTGCTATCCCCCTGTCATCTCAACAATAAAAACAGGTTCTGCCCCCACACGTCCTGATGGGATTAAAGTGTACTGTGCACCAGTGTGCAAAAGGTACAAGGCCTTGTATTTTTATAGTTCTGATATGCCAGGCCATCAGATACACATTGTCCAAAAGAGACGATTCTCCCATGTCACTACCTGGCTAGAAGCAGGGCCCCTCTAGCCCTGGCTACAATTCCCTCCATGGGCATACATTCTGGAGGTCCCTTCAAGGGGATCAGACATGTCATCGTCCCTTCTGTTATGCCTGGCAGCTCAGCTACGGGAAACCGGAGCTACATTCCTTCTGGGGGAACTCCCTCTCTGAGCACTGCTCTCCTTCAGTTCACGCACCCGTGCTGCCAGGGCAGAAGTGGGTTTTCCATCTCACCTTTACATATCTTTCCCATGGTCATACAGGAAGAATCACAGGTCAGCTCTTGGGGTGTACACTCTCTCCCTAGCTGGGGGATGTCTGCTTCTGATAACAGGGCCTCTGGTCTGTACTGACGAGATTTGGAGAAGGTCCTCTTTACGCTCCTTCCTGAGTTTCCGATGAGTCTCTTCAATCCTGTCTTCCATTTTCTGCATATGCTCTGACAGACTTATTTCCATAGCTGACATTCTTGCTTGTGTTGGGCAGTGCACAGTGTCTTTACATGCCTAGAAACTCTTTATCATAGCACCCACTGTCTCGTCCTCCTCATTCTACTGCATCATCGCTAGGGCAGGGGGGTATTCTTGTCACCCAGGTCATGCAAGTTTTAGCCACGTCACTGATGGGCATTTTACCATGTCTGGACTCTTAATTTTTTGGTTGTCTGAGAAAATGATCTCTATCACCGCAAGTTCTCTCAAGCATTGAATTCCTTGTTCCATTGTCTTCCAAGAGCTTTGCTGCAGCTGGAGATCTTCTTGGCACAGGTATCTTTCCTTCACACTTCTTAAGTGCCATGCCCAGAGACTGAGAGCTTTGGGCTTCCTTGTCATCCCTTGGTCAATACTCACATCACGTGATAGAGATGGCTCACTTCAGTACCATCCAAAATCATACCATCACCTGAGGAGTCCCAGATTTGGACCAACCAACTTAATACAGATTCATCAGGTTGTTGGGTGAAATCTTTTCTTAGAAAGCAAAGCCTTTCTAGGGACAGAGACTTAATAAGGATTTCTGGTTCAGATTCCTCTGCTGGCTGTGAGGATCCTGGCTCGCCATCATCATCCAGCAGGTGAATGGATTTGATTTTGTGTTTCCTTCTCTGGATGGGGCAATTGCCATTGGCTTAGGCCACCTGTCTGGTTTAGCTGCAGCTGGAGTGACTGGAGTGTCTGCTGATTCATCCTTTGGCCCCTCTGGCTGTATCTGCTGCCCTACAGTATCGAGCACTGTGCGGTAAGCATTAGCCAGGGCCCAGCACATTGCATTGTTAGAGTTGTCATTGCAATTTTCTTTCAGATATTTCTCCACCTCAGCCGGATTCTGAATTTGTTCAGGAAAAAATTCCAAGCTATCAGGTCAGAGAATTCCNGCAAGTTCTCTCAAGCATTGAATTCCTTGTTCCATTGTCTTCCAAGAGCTTTGCTGCAGCTGGAGATCTTCTTGGCACAGGTATCTTTCCTTCACACTTCTTAAGTGCCATGCCCAGAGACTGAGAGCTTTGGGCTTCCTTGTCATCCCTTGGTCAATACCACATCACGTGATAGAGATGGCTCACTTCAGTACCATCCAAAATCATACCATCACCTGAGGAGTCCCAGATTTGGACCAACCAACTTAATACAGATTCATCAGGTTGTTGGGTGAAATCTTTTCTTAGAAAGCAAAGCCTTTCTAGGGACAGAGACTTAATAAGGATTTCTGGTTCAGATTCCTCTGCTGGCTGTGAGGATCCTGGCTCGCCATCATCATCCAGCAGGTGAATGGATTTGATTTTGTGTTTCCTTCTCTGGATGGGGCAATTGCCATTGGCTTAGGCCACCTGTCTGGTTTAGCTGCAGCTTGAGTGACTGGAGTGTCTGCTGATTCATCCTTTGGCCCCTCTGGCTGTATCTGCTGCCCTACAGTATCGAGCACTGTGCGGTAAGCATTAGCCAGGGCCCAGCACATTGCATTGTTAGAGTTGTCATTGCAATTTTCTTTCAGATATTTCTCCACCTCAGCCGGATTCTGAATTTGTTCAGGAAAAAATTCCAAGCTATCAGGTCAGAGAATTCCTTCAGGGTTTGGCATATGTCCTCCCACACACCACACAACTTAGAATTTTCCACAACTGAGGCAGATCTCTGGACAACTTCTCTGGAAATCTCAGCCCTGACTCTAGACAAGCTGCAGAAGAGATAGAGGAAACCTACCAGACAAAACAACAGGAGGTGGTATCTTTACCATCCAAGGGAAACTGAACATTCTCAAAAGGTGATGTGACAGATCTGAAGGGGAAAAAGGAGATAAAAGGCTGGAAAAAATAATCTCCTACTTTTCCCCTAACAGACTGTGTGTAATTTTTAATAAGCCCCCCAAAAAGGCTACTGAGACCAGGACAGGAAAACAGCTGAGAATGCACAAGCCTGATAACTCTCAGTACCTCTGTTAAACTTTCATAAATTATTAGCACAGGACACATCAATATGGCAATCCCGATTTGTGTCCCTGATTTGTAAAAGACATATGCCAGGGGCATAACGGCCTACATACATGGATACGTAAACATGCTTAGGTGCCAGAGAGCCAATATTGAAGCAAGTAGCACAATGACCACTGAGTGCTGTACCTAATAAAAAGTGTTTCAAACCAGAATGTAATTTTTTTTAACTTTCTCTTGCCCGTTAAGTTGGGAGCCAAATTTTGTCTCAGTTTATTGACCAAATTAGGAGAAATGGAATGAGTCATCTCCTCTAAAAAGGGTTCTAACAATCCCTTTCCATTTCCCCTGTCCATTGCCCAGCCAAATGGTGGAGGCTGGATCTGCTGGTGGTGACTGCTTGGAGCTGGACTCCAGCAGGCTTCTAATGAGTGAAAGCCTCATCAACACATCTCTCAGACTCTACCCTTCATGTTTTGCTGCCATCAAATATATGAAGCTCATGATCAGGTCTTTTGAATTTAGCTTGCAGAAAACCTTCTCCTTCTTGTTTGGTGTGTGACTGGTAGCTATCTTCATTCTTCAGTTTCTTACTGTTCAGGAAACAGGACCTGCTTGGCCTGTATTCCTGCTGCACCTTTCTGTAGCTATGCGATTTTTCTTTGCTAGACTGAAAAGTGAAGGATGAATCAGCCTACATAGAATAGAATAGAATAGAATAGAATAGAATAGAACAGAAAATAGAATAGTTGTGTGGATCTACAATGACCATTGAGTCCAACTGCCTGACCACTTCAGGGCTGACCAAAGGTTAAAGAATATTATTAAGAGCATTGTCCAAAGGTATGATAGGCATGGGGCATTGCCTACATCTCCACGAAGCCTGCATACTTATATTAAATAGTAGGCAAATATATCTGGCAGTAAATAAATTTTAGGCAACAATGTATCACATGTTACTGGACTACATCCAGGTGTAATTTTTGGATGGGACTTCAAAAAGCTCACAGACATTTTGTTGAAATTGAGTTAAAAGCCTGTTAGCTTCCAGTGAAAGGTAACTGTAGATTTTTTTTAAATTCTACATTACAAGAGATAGGATGGGCCTGGGATCCAGCCCCCACTTTTTGTATATCGCAGCTTTTTATGCTAATAAATGACTGGTTAAGACTAAAATGCAAGTCTTTCCCTTATATCTGTGTTCAAAAACCAGTAGACTCCTTCAAGAAGCTGTTAATAGTATTCTTTGGAAGTTGAAATGGCTTTGGTAAGAGGGACTGAGTAGTTAGAGCCTGCAGAATCACCTTCCCTTCAAAAGCACCAAGTGAGAAATAGATGGTAAAAGCATCTAACCCTAGAAGGATGTAGTCTGAAGACTAGTTTTGACATATGCCCCTCCTTGAAGCTAACTCTAAGGTGTGTACCAGGAAGGAAGACAATTTATTAAATATACATTTATTTTTGTTGAACTTGACAGCTTGCTGTACAGTATAATCTCAAATATGTTTAGAGTTCTCAGGTTTATTTATCCTCACGTATTATGCAAGAGGTCTTTCTGTATTACCACTTAGCAAAACTTCTGTTACTTGGTGTTACTGCAAAGAAGGGAGGTATCTTGCTGTAATGTGCAGGATCAGTGCATCTACTCAGTAATACTGTGTTGTCCGTCTAAACTTTGGAACAAAATCATAACCTTGATTAAAATAGTATAAAATATATGTTATGAATTAGAAAGGGATACAAAAATTCAGGTTTATTCCTGAGCATCACAAAAAAAAGCTTGTTACATATCACTTGCTAATATTTACAACCAGCAACCAGCAGCAGCTTTGCAAAAGCTGAGAAGAGGACTAGTGTGAGATTCTGGTGATACATCATTTGAATCTTCTTGGAGGTCATTGCTAGTGTACTTACCTCTGCTTCCTTACTTCCACAAGGCGAAACAAAAGAGATAATTAAAAGAGAGGGCTTTTTCTACTCATCTGGGAGGGTCAGCAGTTGCCTATGTGAAGGAGAGAAAAATAGCCTGCAGCAACATTTTGCTTGAAATTGCCATTTGCTGCTGGTTCAGAAAATGCTGCCTTTGGGGGGAACAGCTAGTTATGGAGCTGCATCTCTTCAGATATCCTGAGATATGTCCCCAGAGGAGTCTGATGATCAACTTCAAAGGCAGTGGGGGAGATAGATGTGGAAGTTGAACCCTTTGATTAATAAGAAGTCAAAAGCATATTGACAGGCTTAATTAATCTGCAGTCAGACTTGGAATCATAAGACAAACCACAAGCTGGAACAGAAACACAGAAACTAGTCAAAACAGAAAGGGCATAGTAAGACTCCAAAAGCACACATGTTTTTTTACTTCGTTTTTCTGTGCAAGTTTGAGTGTCTAGCAACCCCTTAAAGTTGAGACAGGTTTAGAATCAAATACACTCCAAAACAAAACCGTGTTGGAGTCAATGGTTTCCGTTGGGCAAACAAAGCTAAACGACCTCAGAGTGTCGTTAGCTCCACCTTTTGGAGAAAATATCTCTATATGTATAAATATCTCAAAATACCTCTAAATGTAGAATCAGTCAACTAACATACTTACTAGTATTATTAGTGTACTAATAATTAGTGTACCAATTGCTAATATTAAGACAAAAAATTAGCACATCAGGATAATAGAGGTATAGTAGCATTTATACACCATAACCAAATCCACAGCAGTTGAAACTAATATAGAAATGGCTGGTGTGCTTTCGTGCCTCTCCTGGAAAGTGGCAAAATCATTTATTAGATCCTTTCTTTTGAAGTATTATGATTTTATGATTGGCTTTATGTAATGGATTGTTACGATAACATCATTAAAATATGAATAGGCATAGCTATGCTGCTATTGTGTGATTTTATGATAAAATCTATGCAGGCTTTGTGCAGTGAAATACATTAAGTGATTTAAGATAGTTTTGGTACTGGTTTGAATATTTCTGATACTATTTTTACCATTGCTTTGTTAAAAGTACTGAGATAAAAAAGAAAATTCTAATAAAAAACCTACAGTAATTAATTCTCTAGTTCTATAGTTCAACTTTAATCATAGGTGAACAGAAAATCAGACATTGTTTTTAATTCTTTCCCATGCCTACTTTCTCTGAAGGCATGAAGTCCAACACCAATTCATTTAGCATGGCATGTGTGTAGAGGCTTGCCCTCTCTGCTGCACTCCTGGATGCCATGCTCCCAGGCTGTAGCACAAGCACAATCATGAATTCAGTTGCTGCTGTGCTCCAAGATAACACTGCAGCTGTGGACAAGACACTTCTTCATCCAAATCCTCTTTGCTTCTCTGTGCATCATCCATTAACCCAGTCTATCAATTAGTAGAATCCCCTGCACATTGCTCTTACTGGTGGAGGAAGCTATGGCTGCCTGCTTATCATCACAGCTGATATCACATACCTACCACAGAATACTGACCTTTTGGTCAATTTATTAAATAAAAAGAACACAAATACACAAACAAACCTGCATTAGCTGGAATCGCTGAAATAGTAAATCTTCACTGGTAGGGTCTTGGTGAGTAACTAGGGCTCTCGCTCTAAAAGTTTTGCCAGTAGCTCTTCCAAAAAATAGTTGAGAGATTGCTATTGGATGCAACGTTTTTCACTGGCACAGTTAGATCTGGAAGATGTTCTTTATTCATTTATCTAGGCTTTTGATGAATTATCCTGTTCCTCTCTATGGGGTTTTAATGTTAAAACATAATGAAAATTTAAAGACATCAATCCTAAGGACTCTAGGCTTATGTCCACATAAGGAATTTGCAAGCCATGATATTGTTTCATGACTTCCATACTTATGCCTATTTGGCTTTGCAGGTAACCAGTAGATTTCCATTCACTCATAGAATTAAATTGTCTACTATCACAACAATCAGCAATGATGTATTGCAGATGACCCAAGACAGTGGTTCACTTTGAGGAGTTTTTTGACGCTATAGAACACTATTGAGTAGAAGAACAACTCTCATGCCCTTACCATAGCCATGTGCTGGAAGAAGAGCAAGCCCAACTAAGATCTTTTGAAGCAAGGCCCCACAGACACTATTATGCAGTCCCACGGATCTCAAACAGGAAAGTACTGCC
Source organism: Cnemophilus loriae (assembly GCA_013397755.1). NCBI lineage: Eukaryota > Metazoa > Chordata > Aves > Passeriformes > Corvidae > Cnemophilus > Cnemophilus loriae. Next base: position 40,208 of record VZTF01000156.1, read on the forward strand.
CCTGGACACTCAAAGGAGCAGAATATCAAATGCTTAAACATTCCAATTTGCCCTAGGTGTCCTCTGCTGTATGTCACAGCCAGGACCTGTGTGGGGAGCACAGGAAAGGCAGGAAATAGAAGGAGCCTAACTGCAAGTATATTAACTCCATCCCTTCAACACAAAACCACCAGACAGTATTGCTTTGATACTGAAAAAGGGTGTTGCCAGACATCTTCTGGAAGCCAGCAGTCTCAAGAACAAAGACAAGGCACTTAGGGCTGGGCAAAGTCACAATAAGGAAATGGGTATATGGGTAAAAACCGCCTGTTAAGTAAGGTTATTAAGTAAGGTGTTAAGTAAAGTTGTGTCTAGCTGAGGAGTGACCCGGTCAGTGAACTGGAAATATGACAGGGATTTGAAGCATCCCGTTTTGGACTCCTCTGATGTGTAAACAGAAAAAATTACTGTTCCATGGTTTAAATAGATACAGAATGCTTTTAGAGGACTGAAAACACCCTTATCATGCCCCTAAATTTATACAGATCTCTGTTAATCTGTTATGTAACTCTTGCTGGATTATAACTATAATATTTTATCTATAATCATTATACTGTGATGAATAATTGTACTTAAACTGTTGTATTTCAGCCAGGAAAGAGATGAATTTTGCGTTAGTGTTTTAACTTAAGAAATTACGAAATTAAAATGAGGAGTTCTATGCAAATGACCCCATTGTGGGTCAGCATAAATATGGTAAGTAAGCTAAATCTACGAAAAATCATATTGTAAAAATGTTGCTGTAATCCAGATATTTTTTAAACATAGAAAATATATTTTAACACTGTACTTGAGTAGCAATAAAAATAATTTGCTGTGAAAATACTTTATTCGTTGCATTCCTCAAGCAAAATACTCAAAGACTATTTTGTATCTGTGTATGAGAAGAGTTGTAGTTGTCTTCACTGGCACAGGTAAAATGGGCCTGGGTTGGTGTGGCTGAGATCTAGCATGAGGATTACCCCAGCACTGTCTCAGAGAATACATTTCTGAATGAGACATTGTCTTTCACACATTTACATTTTTCTCCTTATAAAGAAAAAAAAAGGAGAGGAAGCACTATTACACACAAGAGTTCATCAACCTGCATGAGCTATCCTTCTGTAAGAGGCAGACTATAATGTAAAGGTACCTTTCTTGTTCTGTCTTAGCAATGTGGCAGTCTTCTATGGTCCTGCTGTTTTGTAACTGATTCAGTTCTACTACATAGCCCTAGAATTACTTTATTACATTGCTAATATATTTTTGTAAGATGAAATCCCTACTTTAGAACCTTGTATTCTTTTGCTCTGAGACTACACGTGAAGGCAGAACTTTCAAACCAAGTGGGAAGAGTTAGAATGATGACATGAATTAAAAACACATGCATCGGGAAATGCATAGTTGAAATTAACTGAGTTTCCCCCCTTTTCCCTTCCCTCCTTGTTTCATCCGGGTTCCTGTGAACACAACTAGATCCTTGATATACCAATTGCATTTCCCCAGCATCATGCTTCACAGAGACAGTCATTTGCGTGTTCATGAGCTATCCATGGAAAAGAGCCAAAAAAAGGTGTATTTCTTATCATGTCTGGAGTACACGTCTCCTGTGCAGCCCATCATAAAGGCAATATGACTTGAGGATAGCTTCACATCTGTTTTAAAGACTTGACCCACAGCCAGCTTGCTGCAGACCTCTTTTTTTGTTGACTGCTGCTTTCTAACCTTTGTTCTGCTTCCCTGCTTTCTCTGCTAGCCCCATAACTTGGCTATCAGATCACAGGTCTCTTTCCATGGCCACGCAAATGTCCAAAAGTATCACTATGGGCAGATCAGGCAGGAGCAGAATAATAAGGGATTGTATCTTTTAACGTGAAAACAGACTCTTCTGTTCACACACAAATTAGAAAGTAAACACAGATTTTTTAAGGCAGAGGGGTGTGTGTGGGAAGATATGAGATGACGAAGACAGACATGTTGTCACATAATGCCATTGAGTTTCCAAATTGTTTCAAGAGTTGTTTAAAGAATTCAGTGTTGTGAGACAAGGCGCAGAAGTGCAGAGAGGCATGCTGCACTGGGCATGGACAACTGAATATCCGTAAGCACTGCACATGCCAGGAGTAAGCACAGTAAGGGTAAGAAGTTAGTGTTAATTCACAGGTAGAAACACCATTCTGACTGGTTCACATTAGCATGTATAGATACTCCCCAGCTGCAAATTTTGTAGTGGAGATCAGGCTTGGGGATGGTGGGAGGAATACAGTAACACAGAGAAAAGAATCACAAATTTCATTACCAGGTAATCTCAATATATAGCTTCAAAACCTCCCTTTTGCTTCAGTCCCCATGATGGAGAAGCAAAGGTCACTTTGACATGGTATCAAAAGAAAGTGTTACATGAAATACAATGCAGTGCGCAGAGAGCATAACAGACATTTCTGTTTTAAATTACTGTGACAGTATAACCTGAAAGAAATCAAACAACCTGAGAAACCAAAGAAAATTGTGGAGAGAAAATGGTAGAAGATGGTAGAAAATTACTCACCTCTAAAGATAAATACAAGTATCAGGTATGAGTCTTTAGCAATGGGCTATTTGAAAAACAGCCATAAGTGACACAGATATGTCTGTGGTACACTGATATCAGCACTCCTTATCTCAAAAGCAAAAGCAACTTGGCTCTAAAATTTATATTCGGACACCGTTTATCAAAACATACTACTCTTCTCCCGTAAATAGGCTGTGGGGCAGAGTTCCGCTTAGTTAAACCTTCATGTTATTTCTTATTTTTGGAATGAGAAACACCATTCTTACTTACTGGTTTTATTAACATGGTTCTTTGGGGTCTCTGCCAGAGAGATCCTCTGTTTAAGGTGCTGTATAAATACATCATAGCAGGTCCATGCTGCTTCTCTGAGGAGTAATGACTACAGCTCTGCCCTGCTATTTCTCTCTTCCCTTGCCCTGATGATGTAGATTGTGTTTCCAAAAAAATCTTCTGCAAAATAAAATATGTTATTTCAAGGGTCCAGTCATGTTCAAAAAAATTATTTTATGCAGTCAGCTGTGAAATATACACATACTTCATTTCAAGCTTGCAAGTCTTATTGATATATCATGCATCTTCCAAGCATATAGTTTGTATTAATTGCTAGCTATTTATAAATTTAGGAGAGGACAAAAAAAGGATGAAAAAATATTGAATATTCTTTAAAGAGAATAGGTAAAAAGGTTTTCAGGTAGAAAAATTATTGCTCTTGAAAGTGTTATAATTGAGACTGGTTTGCAGGAATAGCACACTCTCAGAATGAGATGCAGATTGTTATAAGCAATTTTTGTTATTTTTTGAAGAGGTTGACTTAATTAAAGGGAAAAAACATTTTTCATTAACAGACAAATAAAGTATATGATATAGCTGAGTCATTAAAAGGCTGATTTTGTCCCTGTTTTCTTGGGGTAAGGTTCAGTACAGAGTCCTGACATGGAAACTAATATTTACCAAATCTTGAAATGTCATCTTTATTACATTTCAGAAATAACTCTTACAGGAGGTCATTCGTAGAACAAAATATTCTCAGATGTGTTACTAGCTGGAGAGAAATTGCAGTGTCTACATATGTATTTTAAGGGGTCCAAGTCCCTAACTTGACCCTTACATCATTTTCACAATACAAATACAGTTTTACATTTTAATACCCATTCCATTGTATTTGTACTAGTTTTATTTTAATGATAATAATAGCTGGTTAAATATGTAGCTCATGAAAAGAAGAAAAGTAAAGTTTTGAGTAAAGTTTCAGAGTTTGACATCAAAGTCTAAAGTGTTTTGCCTTTGATTCATCTGCCTTCCCCTCCTTGCTTTCTCCCTTACAACTTCTGAAAACACAAAATTAACACAGATCCTGTGTTGAAACAGATGAAACTGCCAGACTTCCTGGGCACCTTCAACTCATCAGATGTGACAAGTTCAACCAAGAATAGGAACCTTGACATTAAAAGTGTGTCACTCCCTATTTTTGGTGAAATGTGACAGAAGCTGGGCCAATGAATTATTGTTTTGCTCTTAAGTGGTCATTTTGTATGCAAACATATTGAATTTCTACATACTTCCAGCAGAGACTAACCTACACAGCTTCTGGTAGTGGCTCATAGGAACAGTCAGTGAAGGAGCTGAGCCTGCTAGCAAGCTATTTAATCATTAACAGACCCTAGAAGCAGAGCCCTTTTTTCTCCTGCTTCTCTCTGCTGTGAACAGCACTGACAGCTTCTCAAGTTACTTTGGCTCCAGCAAAAAGAATGCTCTTGTCGTGGTTCGATACTGGCCAAATTCCAGGCACCCACAAAAGTCGTTCGCTCACCCTCTTCCACCACAGTTGGGCAGAGGAGAGGGGAAAAAAAATATTAACGAAGGGCTCATGAGTTGAGATAAGGACTGGGAGAAAAACTCTCTAAGGGCAAAACAGGTTCAAAGTTAAAGGTATAAAGTAGATTTATTATTAACAGAGTCAGAGGAGGATAATGAGAAGTAAAATAAGCCTTTAAAACACCCTCTTTCCCCCCTAGCCCCTCCCTCTTTCCTACCAACAGTGCAGGGTCATTTCGTTCAAGATCTTTTTCTGTTTGCTCAGGGAGAGGAGTTTTTTCTCTGCTATGCTGTAGGGTGCCTCCCAGGGGCAAACAGTCTTCCCAAAACTGCTGTGGTGTGGGTCACTCATCCACAGGATGTAGTCTTCTAAGGATAGGCTGCTCTAGTTTGGAAGAAAGGGCCTTTTTTCTCTGTCTCTGGAAGCAGGGGCCCTCCCTCTCTATTTGGGTCTCCCACTGGACCACAGCTTTCTCTAGCATCCACCCGCTCCAGTGTAAGCACTTTTCCCACAGGCTGCGCGTGAATCTCTGCATCCCCTGTGGACTTCATGGATTACAGGGGAACAGTTTGTTTCACCATAGTCCTCACCATGGCCTGCAGAGGAATCTCGGCTCCGGCGCTTGGAGCACCTCCTCCCCCCTTTTTTTCCACTGACATTGGTGCTGCCACATTGTTTTCCCTCACATGTCCCTACTTCCTCCTCTTCTCTGACTAGAAGAAAAACTGCTGCTCGTAAGTACCATTGCCAACAAGTTCCACCAATTCAAAGATTCCTACAGGATCCCTCAGCGCCGAGAGGTCGATCTCGTCTAGATTCCATGCTGGAGAGTCACTCGCCTGGTTTTCACTGACAGTCACCACAGCACTGGAGCTATTTAATACCTCTCTTCATGCGGGGCGCTGGGAAGGAGAAGCTGCCGCAGCTGCCGCCACAGCCCTTCTAACCACAGTGCGGCTGGCTAGGGGCAGCCAGGCAGGCAAGACTCACCATGGGCCGCACCGAGATGGCGGCGGCCACGGTGGCGCATCGCTGCAGGCTGTGCTCAGATGGCCCCCAGTGGTGGCACCTCACCACCCCTAGAAAAAACTGCCTGTGCTGTTTTGATTTTCTTCTTAAATATGTCATCACAGAAGTGTTACCAACCTGTCCAATTGGCCCAGTGGCATGTCCATCTTCATTGGCTCTGTGGGACATGGTAGAAGCTTCTAGCAGCTTCACACAGAAATCACTTCTGTGGCCCTTCCCCACTACCAAAAACCAGGCTATGCCAAATAAATACAGCTCTAGACTCAAGTTGGACTGAGGACGAAGATAGATTATGTCAGCTGTGCCCCATCTCAATGTAGGGGAAAAAAACATGAAATAGGGAAAAAAAAAAAGGTCAAGAAGCAAACGTCTGTGGAGATAGCTGAACTATTATGGTATTTTTAAAGTTTCAGCATGTGGAGGGTCTATGATGTTAATCACAGTCCCGGTATTTTCTCTAGAGCAAATGCAGGAAGATGTGCATGTAGAGATACCATTATAACTTCCCTCCTCTTTGAAAGGGCTACCATTATGTTTTTTAAATTGAATATTTAAACTATATTCAGATTTCTCACTAATATAAGTTTTCTGGCATACCAGTCCCACGATACCTCTTAGATAGTGCTGAAGAGGTTACTAATTTTGCTATCCCATAGCAGCTAAGTATGTGACCTGGAATTCAAATTTAAGCCTTTTGTTTTGCAGATTTTTTTCTTTAGTTATCTCAGCAGGGATATAAATAGCTATGTTTCTGTCTCTTCTTCCTGCCCCACCCAGTCCTCTGCTGAATGTATCAATATACATTTACTGAGATCATCTGATCCTAAATTCCAGATGCTGAAAATTAATTTCCATCTGTTAACGGAAAGGATCCAACAAAACAAGAATACATATTAACTTAGGGCCTATGACTTTCAAAAATTATGCCTCATGGGTCTATGTAATAATCAAGGATGTGGAACGAAAAGGAATGTGTTTAAATGATTTACCATTTGCACCACCCAGGTACAGATTCCACTGTCTACTATGACATTTACAAGAGCGATACTAATGAAAAAAAAAAACAAAAGACAAGTTGAATTTACATTATGAACATATTTCATAAAAATCAACTCTTATGATACACTTTGTCATGATGCTGTGACACGTTAAGGGAGTAGGTGCAACAGATTTCAAGCTGTGTATACTTCATTTTTTCAAATTAAAGTAGAAGACCAGCTTACATCAAACAGCAGGTTGGCATTTCATTTTTTCTTTCTCTTGATTCCTTAGAACACCTGCTCAAATCTGCAACTGTCAGCCCTATTTTGCCATTTAAGTAAGGGTGTGCAATGCTTTTGGAATGAAATTTCCTCAGAGTCAGCATTTTCCTTATTTATATTTATTTTATTTATATTTGAGTTTCTCAATAGAATTGCTCACATGGAAAAGATAAAGCTTTGACCTTTGGAAGTGTAGTGACCTGGAGTTAATTTGGCAATATTAATAATATTATATAATAATATTGAAAATATATTATTACAATACATTATCAATGTATATTATCTACATGATGACAATTTTGATGTATTGACTGGAATGAAGTTGTAACTCAGACAAGTCCAAGATACAATAAAATGAAACAACATTACTGTATATGACAAGGTACTTCATCTTAAAGAGAGGAAAAATTTTTGAGTAGGAATTGACTTGCTCATTGCACCTGACTTTAGAGCCTCTTTGGAGCTCTGGAGAACCCTGCCACCTCACTGTTGCACCAGTCACCCAGGGTATCTGCCCAGGGTCATGTCTGGCTGGCTCTTCTCCTGCTGAGCCAGGACAGATGATGGTGACAACATCCAGGCCTTTCCCCTGGCACTCTACCACCACCATTGTCACCTCTGTTTTGAAAGCTGAATAGTGATGATAGGATGTGTACTCAGGGTACCTTCTCACAAAGAAACCATCCTGCTTTGTCACTTCCACTCTACACTGCAATTTGCAAAGCCTTTCTGGAGGCATAGAGCAAACAGCAAGGTTTGGGGTTTTAGTGCAAACACTAGGTAGAAAGGGAAGGATGTTATTCCAGGGACAATCCAATGCCAACTCAGCAATGCTTGTATTAACCCCCAAAGCTTTTCAGAGAAATATGGTCTGTTACATACTCTGGATGCCTATTAATTTTACTTCCACAGTTATTCACGCAAAAACACTTGCTCTGTTGAGCTGCCCCAGACTTGGTGCTGCCATCTAGGCCTGCTAATCCCATAGCTCTGCCATTGTGCAGTGGTGATGTCAGATTATGTCAAACGGAGACTTTACAATACAGTGATAGGAATGCTTGTACCTGAGTAAACATCACTGAAGAATCCCTGCTTCAATTTTCTATCTAAATTCCTCTGTTGATGTCAGACCTGTTTATTCCTAGGTAGGAAAGGCAGCACAGGAAATTAAAGAGTGCAAGCATCTCTGTCGAAGTAAATGACTTATCAAGGAGGAACGAAAACAATATTCTCTTAAATTAGTTAGATTTCAAAGGGAAAACAATTGCGAGCAATGTCAGCTTCTATGATTTGACTCATAGAGTGATCATCAGGTAATGGCAGAAGCTTTATTTCCTCAGCAGCCTGTCATTCCGAGCAGGAAAGGAAGTCATTTACTGAATGTCTGCAAAATACATCAACTCTGAGCAAGGTTAGGAGGATCCTCAGGTTAGCTCCATCCATATTTTGTTAGACTGGTTCCATGAGTCCTAGAGATCCACAGACACCCGATTATTATCCATATTTGCCAGCTTCAACCAACTCCCATCTTGGAGTTTGTTTGTAACACCCCTGTTTGTGCTCCCAGGAAAAGTCATGGGTTCAAACATTGCCTCCAACTTTAGAGCAAGATGAAGAGCTGAGGACATATACTCCTATGGAAGTCTTGACGTGCACTGAACTCAGTGATGAATCTGTCAGAACAGTTTAATCTCCATCCTGGGCAGGAAAGAAAGTCCAGGATCGAACAGTTTGGAAGCTGGGGAGAAGTACTGATCCTCTACTCTTCTTTGAATAAAGATAATGCAAAATGAAACATACTTTCACTATTTACTGAGTAGCATATGGATATAGCTTTTTCTTGCTCTCTCTGGTATGATTTTGCATCATTGCTTGTCTTGGAAAACCATCTGCTTCACCCTGGAATATAAAGAATAATGAAAATAATGCACCCATAAAAGCACTGTTACGAAACTTCATTTCACAGTATTTTACCGCCTGTAGTATCTCTCTTCTGCATGCCAGGAAACTTGAAAATGCTTTTTCACACAGCCTTTCAGATTTGATTGTTGGGTCATATTCAGGGCAAAATGCAAGTTGCAAAATATGGCTATTTCAGTTGTGTCACTTTAGATAACATCATGTACAAGACACAGAGAGAAGCTGCTGCCAACTAGAATTGTGACCGCCAAATGAAATTGCTGAATTATTATGTGGTGGGTTTTCCTACCTGCTCCAGCATTACAGAGATAATAAAGATAGGAGACATTTCACTTGACTTCCCAAGAGTCAGCTGGATCATTTTTTGCAAGAGAAGATAATGGCCCAAATATTTTCCTAACTAGTTCAGCGTTAGGCTCCAAAGCATTGCTTTTTGGGTTTTTCTCACCAAGCTCAACCATTTTTCATCTCTTCCATGTACATGAAGCTAGGGAGTGCATCAAAAGGTCTCTCCAAAGACGACTCATTCTTTTTGCTATTTCATCCCATGTTTGTTGTCTATACACTAAGCTTGAGGGGAAAACTAGCTTTTAGTTCCCTAACAAGAGCTCCAGGACACCATGAATTGTACATGCTAGGGGTGACCATGGCTCTGCCACACTATGTGCCATTAGACTCTTGCTCAAGGCCAACAATGCACAGATGTTATTTGGGGCACTGTAATGACATTAAGTGGTATAACTTTGGAAACATTACTCAGGAATCATTTACTCCTGCAATAGTCAGTTCTCATCTACTCACTTCAATTCCACATTCTTTCCATGAGGGACACTTGATGAAAAACAATAATACATGAGCACAAATCAAACAATGTTATAAAGTCTTAATTAAAAAAAATGCATACTGTTTGCTAAACTCAACAACATCGCTGACTTCAGCATAACATAGCCTTTCCTCTTTTTTTGGTCTGATTTTACAGTACCTTAATGTCCCTTTGTTTCCCAGGGAGTTCCACACACCAACTTGAAAAATCATAGGAAACAGGGACAGAAGGGACTTCAGGAGTTTATATAACCTATCTCCAAACTTCATGACACATCATGCCACCAATGTAATTTTTGAGACATGATTACTTAAACAGTTCTTGAAATCTTTTCCTGATGAAAGTTTAATATCTACTCTAAGTAATCTATTTCAAAGCATTGTCATCCCTATAGCTACCAAGCATGCTTTCCAATTTCGTAACCGTGACTGCCAAGTGTAACATCAAGAAATAAACAAACGGGAACCTTCTAAGTAGAAAATGTTTTTTTCTCTAGCCTATGATTACCAGACAAGCAAAGAGAAAAAAATACTTATTTTTACCACTGTCTCCTGCAAATATTTGTAAGATCTCTACAGAAAATAACAGATTTAATCCAGCCATACTTTCAATCTGTGCTTGAAGTAGTTGGAGCTGTCAATTTGTGCTGGTTTTGCATTAACTGATTTTTGGTGAGGAGGGAAGAAGTCAGCCGTGGAAGTGATTCTCTGTGAGGAGCTGCTAGCAGCTTCCTCCATGCCTGGCAAAACCAATCGCTCGCTAGCTCTGAGGGCAGGCACGCTGCTAAGCCAATTAGTAAAGCTAGTAACGCCTCTCATATTTGAGAAAGAAGAAACCGTGGGAAGCGCTCTCTCCCTGCTCTCTGGGAAGTGGTAAGGGGGCCACCGAGCCCTTTCCCCGGGAGCCCACCAGACCCCGTCCCAGCAGGGCGGCTGGGGCCCTTTCTCGTAGGGGGACTGCTGGGCGCCATCCCGACATGGCCACTGGGCCAGACCCTGTCCCGGCAGGGCCACCAAGATCCTGCCGGCAGGGGGCCATCCCTGTGCCATGAGCAACCATGCGGCCAGGACCAGCGCCGGGAACCGCCCCCGTGGCCAGCGCTGGGGGTGGCTCTGAGGCCGGGGGTGGCCAGCAGCCGCATGGCCACCGCCATCCCGGTCCAGGAGCGGCTGCGTGGCTGGGACTGCACGGCCGCAATTGGCACGGCCGCAGGCTCTCTCAGCGTGGCTTGCAATGAACTTTATTTGTTTAGCCACTTTTAGCCAGCCATGCTGTAGACAGAAGGGCAAAAGCTGCGGCAGCAGCTTTTCTTTTTCGGAGCCCTGCATGAGGAAAAGTGCAGAGTGGAGCTGGCGGCTGGCGCAGCCCGCGGTGTGCTGACACGGACCACGTGACCGACAGCAAGAGGCATAGCGAGCTATTCCCTAATGCAGAGCTCAGACGGGATCAATCTTTCAATGCTGCAGAACTCTATAAAAACTTTCCAATTGATAGAACTTGAGAACAAACGAACCTGCAAATGCCAGTTTCTCTCCCAAGTCAGAGAAGAGGAAAAGGTGAAGACACATGAAGAGAACAACATGGTGACACTATGGTCAGTATGAGAGTAGGGGGAGGGGGAGGAGGAGGTGCTCTGGGCCTCGGAGCTGAGATTGTCTTCAAGCTGGGGTGAGGACTATAATACAATAAACTATTTCTCTGTCAATCATGAAGTGCGTGGGGGGATGCAGAATTCACCCGCAGCCCATGAGAAAAAGGCTCTCATGCTGGAGCATGTGGATGCTGAGAAGCTGTGATCTAGTGAGAGGCTTGAACAGAGAGAGAGAGAGAACCCTTGCTTTCAGAGATAGAGAAAGAGGACCCTTGCTTTTAAACTAGAACAGCTCATCCTTAAAAATTGCACGCCATAAGCTAAATGGCCCATGAAAAGCAGTTGTGGGAAGACTGCTTGGCTCACGGAAGGGACTCACGTTGTAGCAGGTTTTTTCGGGCAGGACTGCCACTCATGAAAATTAAAACCATGTTGGAAGAGTTCACAGAGAACTGTCTTCCATGAGAAGGGCCCCATGGCAGAGCAAAAGAGACTCCTCTCCCTAAATGAACTGAAGAAAGATTTTTAGAAGTGGCAAACTGACTAAAAAGCCCATGTTTCATCTCCCTGTGTTGTCAGTGGGAAGGAAAGAAGGGCTGGGGTGGGAGAAAGCTATTCTAAATGTTTATTTTAGTTCCCATTATTCTTGTTTGAATTTTGTTAATAAAGTTTTCTTTATACCTTTTAAGTTTTGTGCCTGCTTTGCCCTTAAAGTGTTTCTTCCCAATCCTTACCTCAACTCATGAATCCCATTAAAATATTTTCTTTCCCCCTCCTCTGCTCAAATATAGCGGAGGAGAAGGAGTGAATGATTTTTCGTGGGTGCATTGGCGTTTGACCAGCGTCAACCCCCGACACAGTTGCTCAGTGCTTGCATGAGCAAATACTTCATAAGAAAACAAGGTTTTGGTGCATTGTTGTCACGGTTTGGGACAAATTTGGAAGGAATTTCCCAAAGGAGGTCCCCTCTAAAGGGCCAAATTCTAATAGCCCCTCCCCCACCGGTCCGGGAGAAAGTCTCCTTGGAGAAAAGTGGAAAAAACTATTTATTTAACAAGCGAAGTGTTCACAAGCATGTAAAAATGAATAATAGGAAACAGTAAACCTCTCTTGCTCTGAAGAGATGGTAAATTCAGAGAAAAAGTCCTTCCGTAGCTCACAGAGCCCTTTCGTGGGTGTCTCCCAGCTCAGCTCTCTCTCTCTCCGGAGCTCGGGTCCGGTGTCCAGGCTGCGGCGCAGCTTGGGGGCCCCCGAGGTGATTGTCCTGGTCTTCCCGGACCAGAGAAAGCTGAACAGTTCCAAAAAAAATTTCTGGCCTCAGCTAACGAGAGAAAAACCAGCGAAAAAAGGAAGAGAAAAACTCTCATCTCTCCCTCTCTGTCTGTCTCTCTCTGCAGAGTGGAGAACTCGGAGAAACTCTGTACTCCTTATCTCTGTTTTGAATACTGCCGCCTCTGGCATTCCACCGCTTCTCTTGCTCTCCCCGCCTTCGCTCTCTCTGTCTCTCTTGGCCTAGCTTAAAGCTACAGGACCCACCTCCAGGCACGCAGCACGGATGATGGGGGATACAGTCACCCTAGGACAATTGTAATCTAACACATTTCCCAACCATGTTTGTATTGGATTTTTCAGTCACTACTCTTCTCACGTGTTTCAGAAAAACAATCAAAAAGAACAGTTGCAGCTTCTCAAGGTGTGAAAATGTCTCTGCACAGGCAAATGTTTTTTAAAGGGGGGAAGAAGCCTGTCTGATATAACTAATATTTTCATTCTTATGTTGTATTACTGGGAGCTTCCTCAGCTTAAGCAATAAATAACTAAATTCATAATTTAAAGAGGCATTCAGTCTGTAACTTCATTAAACAATCAGTTCTTTTTGCTTGTTCAAGTTTTATTTGACTACGCTTTACTCCAAGAGTAACGCAGAATGATATGCTGAGTTACCCAGTGGGGTAAATTTTGAGAATTAGACGGGGAAAACCACATTCTTCTCCTGTTAAAAACTACACTCTCTACTGTCTTGATTTCAGACAATTTAAATGAGAACACTCTGGAATGAGTTGCCTCCCTTTACAGGCTCAACCAATCCCTTTCCACCAATAAGAAATGAATACATGTGGATATAAGTGAAAAAATAAGTTTACTAAGAAGCAGAACAGGAATAGGCAAGAAATAACAGCAAGTAACCATCAGATACAAAACTGCTAAATCTCACGGACTGCCCAGAACAAAGAAAGACCAAAAATGCCAGGGACACCCTCTCCCAAGATGCCACTCTGCAGCCAAGCATAGGGTTAGAAGGAAAAGAGGAAAGGTGGTGTCGAGTCTTCCCCTTGCCACTTATCTCTCCGGCAGCAGAGTTTCGCTGAGAAAGGAAGCTGGCATGCTGATGGCGGCTGGAAACTCAGACAGGGCCAGAACCCACAGAGAGACTTCACCTTTCTCACAGCAGGAGATAACAGGAGCAGTCAAGGCAGGGTGACTGGGCAGGGGTGACTCCACAGTCTTCTTCACTCTGCCAGGTGCCGTTGGTGAGTTTGGAGCGGATTGGGCTGGAGCGAAGGCTGCCCCACTTGGCGTGGTGGCAACAGGCAGGCCCCTGTAGAATTCACCCCAATTCAGCCTCTCTGAGACAAGGAAAAAATCCCCCAAAAACTGAAAGGAGAACCCAAAAAGGAAAAGCCTCTGCCCGTGCTGCCTCAGCTCTATAGCAAGAAACCAAGAGCCAAACCAAGCAGACAGAGAGGGTTCTGCCAAAGGCAAAAACCAAGAAGCCAGCAAGGCAGAAATCATGCAGCAAGAGACCGAACTGCCTCCCAGGAAAACTTTCAAAAGCCCACGGTACCACCCCCTGACCTCATGATTCTGTTTCTGGCTGCAGCTTTGGACCTTAAAGAGAGAGTAACAATTTTTGGGTATAGATAGATGTCGAATACAACAACATTTTGGGTTATCCCGGGAAACCTATGGAGCTGTGAGTGATCCTGTTTGAGGCAAGTAAACAAAAAAATGTCTTGTATGTGCCTTTTATAGTCCTCACAGGAAAAACAAAAAGAAGTTTGCATATTGTCAATTTGTGATATTGTCAAGAACTTCCCCATCTATTTATAATAAGCCAATATTAGGATAAGCAGGGAATTTTTTTTTTTAATCTGTTGAGGACTGGGACAACGCTGGGCATAAATAAGAGTCATAAAATGGAGAAGACTTGACTGTAGAAATCTCAAAGCTATTAATATAGTGATGTAGAGGAGCCCATGAAGAGAAAAACACTATATAATTTTATATGTTCTTTGAAAAAATGTATTCAGTGTTAGCCTCTATCAAAGGAACTGAAAGGAATCTACAATGTGTAAATCAAACTTATGTCATGTGGTCACTAATTGTGGTTCTTATTGGCTGAGTATCTAACAGAAGACCTTTCTGAATTTAGGATGTAGAAAAGTTCCAAAATTATATTAAATCCTCTGAAAGCTGTGCTTTGAATTTACGAATGGCTATTACATAGTCCCTTGAAAAATCAGGTCTTCAGTGCTCCTAACTGAGTGCCCAAAATAAAAGTGAAAACAATAATCTCACAATTTGTTTTTATACAAAAGAGATGATGGTGATGACGACGATGATGATGATGATGATGGTGATAACAATGCTCTAAAAACTGTACTGACAACTGCTTTAAGCAAAAAGAAAAAAGTGATATGGTGAAATAATTCAAACACTGCTCTAAAGGAAAACTGATGTGCAGTAAATAGGCTGGGGATTTTCTATAAAACATCTAAGTCTGACACTGAAAATTAAATAAGGGCTAAAGACATTAGCTATATATATAAAATACCCTTCCACACTTAGAGTCACAGTGCAATTACCAAGAGGTTTGCCACTCGGTAAACTCAACATTTCAGAAAAAATTTGCCTCTCTTTCAGATGTAAAATGTACCTACAGAATTGACTGTAGATGCACTTTGCTTCAAAGACGCTGCCCTGTTACAGGACTCATGGCATACAGAGAAACCATAGCAAGTCCTTGCTGTCTACTAGGAAGTGGTGCCCTAGCCAGCATCTGTCTTAGCAGACAGATCTGACCAATGTAATGGCTGGTGTCGGGAAGCTGCCGTCCTGACAGCACAGTTTTTAATATGTTGCATTTTGGGATCAGGCATTATCCCACTCTTGGACAAGCCTCAGCAGGGTCCCAAAGACCAAGTCCCAGTTGTGATTGAAGCACATGCCTTCTTACTTAGTTTCATCTGTAAGGAATCCAGTTTATGTACTGAAAGGCCACTCCACAATGTGAACTGAAGTGCTGTAAAACCAGGCTACCAGGGGATTCATATCAAGATCACGTTCCTGATCCAAAGAAGCAGACTAATTTTTCCGTGTAATTACATATGTTAAGAGCATCATAGCACTCCACTGGCATTTTGTAAGATCAGGTGTCATAACTGTATTAGTAATACTTCTGGAAAGGGCTTTGTTTTAAGAAAAAAAATATTCTCAGCCACTATTAGTCAAAAAAGTAGAAGTGCTCTTTCCTAAATATCACTATATTTTTAGGAAGTTATTTTAGAAACCCTATGAAAGTATTTTTCTGTAACACCAAAATATACATGATAAATAGAGTTAGCTTTTGTTTATCTATTTCTTTTAACAAATAATCTATCTTGCAGTCCTATTCGGTTAAAATAGGTTGCTGACTGATGCTCTACAGCACAAAGACTAAGTTCTATGAAACTGATTTGTGTTGCACTAAATATAAAGCCTCTAGCGCAGCAGTGAGGGTAAAATGCTGCAGGCTGGGTGCAAAGCCTCTGGTGGAAAATACAGAGGCCAAAAGGTCAAGTCCAAACTAGGTGTTGGGGGTTAGGTTTCTTTCCTTTTGTTTCTTTTACATAGGGAATTTTGTCCCATAAGTTGCTAGGAAACAGTAATGGCTGGGTACTCAAGGAACACAAAAGAAGTGGCCAAGCTCAGGGGAGAACGGCATCTGGTTGCACTGCTCTTATCTGGGAGTTTCTCTCAGAGGGGAGAGATACCCCGAGAATTGGGCTGATACGCGGTCGTGCAGCTGCTAGCTCTCTCGGTTTGGGAGGAGGACTGTCAGAGCTGCTTCTTGGAGAAGGGAATTCGCTGCCACCACCAAGATCCCAGCTCGGAGCTGTTTCTTCTGCCGTGGGGTGAGTCTCTGCTCATGAGAGCAGCCACTGAACTGGGATCTTATTAACACTGTTATATATGAAATATTGGAATTCGTGCTAAAATGTATAAAGTTATATTCTATGTTATAAAGTTAAAATAACCACAAGCCTGAAATAGCCTTTGACAAAACCAAGACCCCATACAAGGCCGGGTTTCACATCCTAAAAGGATGCATTCCAAGGATGGTATATCGACAGGAAAGCATTCTGATCATATCACCGTCATCTACATACTGCATAGAAGGTTTCCCAGCAGAGCTGATGGCCCATCTCCGAGAATCTCCACCCAGCCCAGGTGCAAACAATCAAGATTAAGTATCCAGATATGGACCACAACGACTCATCAGATAACTTCCCCCAGTGATGGAAGACTAATCACGAAGCAGGATATGCTTTGTCCACCCCAACTCCGTGAAAGCTACACTTCATGAATATGTGAAACAGTGAAAGAATGCCCACACCCGGACTTTATGCNTCTCTCTGCCCTGCTGGGAGCCGGGCTACCGCTGCCTGCTGCTTCTTCGGCACTGCTCCGAGTTTTGCTACGCCGTAGCCCCGCACCCCCTGCCTGCCGACAAGTTCTGCCGTTTCAGCTTGCTGCTTCCAAGAGTCCTGCCAGGGCACCGAGATCAGCTGCCCCAGGGGGATTGTGAAACAAGCCTCTCTTCCATGCCTTCCATCCCTTCCTGCCTTCAGCAAGCCGCCATTGCCACATGCTACCCAAGCTCGCGCCACAGCGCCCCCTGCAGCCGCGGGGGAATCATCACACCTGCCCTGCCCACCGGGAGCCACCGGCGCCCCTGCCGGCTGTGACTGTAACTGCACCGAAGGGGAAAGTGCCTGCGGCCGAGAAGGCTGTCACTGGGTCTCTGGTTCTGTTTGTTGTCGCTGCCACTGTTCTTGTTGTTTGTTTGTTTGCCTTTTATACTTACTAGTAAAGAAGTGTTATTCCTATTCTCATATCTTTGCCTGAGAGCCCCTTAATTTTCAAAATTATAATAATTTGGAGAGAAGGAGTTCACATTTTCCGTTACAAGGGAGGCTCCTGCCTTCCTTAGCAGACACCTGTCTTTCAAACCAAGACACTAGGTAATGGCCTCCCTCATTACCACTTAAGATCAAAATCCAAGTTTTACTTTGGGTTTATGTCTGGTCCCACTGTAAAAGGGGGAGTTGGGGAGAATTCTTTTTGATAGATTTCTCGGACAAAAATGAAGCGCAAAAGCAGCAATATTATATCTGAGAACTGTTTACTGATAAAGAAGGGTAAGTGTTCTTACCGAAGTGGGATAGAAAAGAGAGCAGAGAGGGAGAAAGAGAGATGGAGAAAGAAACAGAAGACAGGGACAGATCATTACCGTTGTACCCTGGGCGCCCTGTTAGCGTCAACTTGGCAGACAGACCATGTGTGCTGCAAGTTGCGATGCATCTGTGGAGCTCTTGTGAGTGGCTGGGCGCAATTTCCAAGCGAGAGCGGCAGCGTGTCTCCAGCATCGGCAAACAATGGCTGTGGGCTGGCTGCTGCAGGCTGTTGCTGCTTTGGGCTGGTGCTGCAGGCAACATGGAAAACACAGTGGCGGCTATGGCTGTGGGCTGGGTGCAGGCAGCATCTGCTCTGTCAGGGAAACAGTGGAGCACTACGTTGTCACAGCGACGAGCTGCCTCCAGGAAGCGGTAAAGCAGGGCAGGACAGGTGCAGACACGGAAGCAGGGCCACAGGGAGGAAAAGGTGACGGGGGAGGAGGGCCAAGATGACCCTCTGGGCGAGTCCCCGCTCCCTGCAAGAAACCCAAAGAAAAATGGCCCTGATTCTGTCGCAGTTAACTGCTTTTATGTGTTAAGGTTCCTCCCATAGCCCAATTTCCTGGGCATTTTTTCCTGGGCATCTGAGCATCTGCCTCACCAGCAAGTAGAGACTCGCAGTCAGCCAAGAGCACCCAGCGCTGTAAATTTTGC
>VZTF01000157.1:0-13380 GCA_013397755.1 Cnemophilus loriae
GAAATAGAAATAGAATAGAAATAACCAGTACCCCAGCCAGGCTGAGGGAAGCGAGAGCAGGAAACATCCCACACGGAGCAGAATCTCCCAATTGCTGAGCTGCTCCTTCCTTCTGGAGACACTGAAAACGAGAAACTCTGTGGCTTCAGCAGGTCACAGCCGCAGCCCATTCCCATCTCAGAATAAATGAAGAACAGGCCGTGCTGAGCAGAGGAAGGAACAGGGGCTGCTCCTTTTCCCTTGCTCCAGGTCTGTGCTGGTGTGACTGCTCTGGCTGCGAGTCCAGTCAGATATCTCTGTCCTGCTGTGATCCCAAAGATCCCTGGGCAATGATGCCTGAGGGAGAGCGTCAGGTCATGGAAAACAAGCAGTGACACACTTGGCCAGCCAGCAGCAGCCGGCAGTGCAAGGACTTAGAGGGAAAAAAAAGAAATTAAAAAAAAAGGAATTTTAATATCACTGAACATATTTTTCTCTTGCAAAGATGCCCCTTTCCTTTCCAAACCCACATAAACTTTTATAATCTACAACATCCTCTGGCACAGACTCCCCCAGGGTGTGCAGCTGGTGAAGCAGCACCTCCTTTCATTTTGAATCTGCCAGCTGCCAGTTTCAAGTGATATCACCAATTCTTTTTTGGAAAATACAGTAATTTCCCTATTCACCTGCCACACTGGTAATTCCTCCAGACCTGGCTCATTCTCACTGAGATGGGCATCTCCATGCCAGTGGATTTATTCCCTTTCCTGCAGAAGAATACAGATGTCGCCTTCCTAGCTGCTAATTTTTATCTTTTCTCTTAACTGAAATTACCTTCTGCATCCCTAATCTTATAACAAAATGCCCCATATGTTGTTTATAGTGCAGTTTGCATAAATTCAGTTGAAGAGAGTTGGTAAACTTCTTTAAATAATAATTATTAGAAAAATATCCATTAAGGTAAATTGAAATTACGTGAGTTAGAAATTAAATTGTTAAAAATTATACTTTTTTCCAAAGTTAGAAATTAGGACTGAATAATCCTTCAACCAAGCATTACAAGACAGGAATTCCAGTGCTCAGCACAAGGTAATTTCAGAGAGAAGTGGATATTCTGTTGTGATATAACATAAATGGATATACATGACTTAAACATCTCTAACAGCTCCTTAACAATAACGTGTGTTAAATGCTCAGAGAAATTTCTTCAGACAACAGTGGTTAAATAAATGTGAAATGCTTTCAGATTAAAAAGTACATGAAGCTGTCTCAGGATCAGGAAGGCAGCGACCCCTCCCACTGTCCCAGGCTGCTCCCAGCCCCAGTGTCCAGCCTGGCCTTGGGCACTGCCAGGGATCCAGAGGCAGCCACGGCTTCCCTGGGCACCCTGTGCCAGGGCCTGCCCACCCTCCCAGGGAAGAACTTCTGCATATCTAACCTCAATTCCCCCTTTTTCAGTTTGAACCCTATTAATATTAATATTCCTTATTTAAACCTTGCCGCTCATTTCACTCCAAGGTGAAATACAAAGCAAACACTGGGGATGTAAAACTGGGCAAAGCCAGAGAAACGTTCGCAGGTGTTAAAAATATTACCCACACAACTGCCGAGTTTTCAATGGCAAATTTCAGGAGTGCAAACTGTAACGAGATGTTCAGTGGCTGTAATAAACCGAATAAACCCCACTGGCCAGCCCAAGCACCTCCCAGGACGGCTGTCTGTGAGAGAGAACCAGCCCCGGGCACCACGGGAGGGGCTGGGACACAGCACTGCCGGCCCCGGGGCAGGGGCACAGCGGCAAAAAGAAGTGATTACACGGGGTTGCAAACTGGGAGCAGACCGTGAGAAGCGGGGATACTCCAAGCAGCCCTCAGGGGAACGGGGGGGTGCCCAACGCGGTGGGATTTGTGTTTCCTGCTCGGCATCACAGCGCTGAAATGATGCCACCGGGATGGTACCAAACCCGGGCTGGAGAGCCGGCCCGGCTGCCGGGCCGCCCATCTCTATATTCTCCCTCCGAACACTTCTTCTTCTTCAGCAACAACAAAACCCTTCTTTTCCGCAAAGCTGCCCAAGTGCTCCGGCTGTGAGGACTGCCATTCAGCCCCTGCTGGCTCTCGTTTGTGGCGAGCCCTAATTTCTGCTTTTCCCAGCAACCCAACTTTCTCCTCCTCTTGCCTGCTCTGTCCCCTCCTCGCGTTCTGCCTCACACCAAGTTCACAAAAGCCCAGCAGCAGGGATAATATTTTTGTTTCTACAGCACTTGTCATTTAGAATTCCTCACCTCTCCAAGGGTTTGGAAGCATTACCTGCTGTAAATACCAATTCCAATGATGTTTATTTTCTGTTACCATTACAGTTCTCCTTCTCCTCTGTGATTTCTTTTCCTTTTTTTTTTTCAATTTTTCTTTCCAGCCTCTTAAATTTCATTTATTTTTTAGCTGTAGTATGTTTTCAAGAAAAAAAATCTCTATATTCTTTCAGATTAAGCCAGTCTTCTGCACTACAAACAGTAATTATTTCATGTAATACACACACCAGCACACATATTTCTTGTCACCAAGTACCTGACAGCATTTCAAATGCTGGGAGAAGTTTTTGCATTTAATAAATGGGAAAAACCTGCCACAGTTGATTTTATATAACTTATCTTTATAAGTTTAATAAAAGAATCCCATCCCACACCTAGACCAAGAAATTTGGCTGCCACATATTTAAATTAAATGCCCAGTGGAGTTTACTCAGTGCAAAGCAGCAGCAGATTTACTGAAAGCAGTAATGGTCAGATATCCTGAGTGGGAACTTTTAATTGAGACTTATTAGAACTGGAGATTCAGGAAATGGAGGCCTGTGGATAATTTAGAAATAATTTTAACTGCAGAGCTCCAGGTTCTGACTGGCACAGGCTGCCAAGGACTGGTGTCACTGCAGTCACTGTCAAAGCCCTTGCTGATGGCATCAGCTGCACGAGCTCCACCTTCACAAAGCTCTGAGCAATGGTGAAAATTGCAGCATCAAAAATTAGAATCCTTCAAACACCTCTTTGCTGGAGGGCAAGGGGAAAACCTCTCTGACTTTTAGGATAGTCAATAAATTAACTTTTCACTCAGGACAGAGAGAAGCAAACGGGCAGGTCAAAGACCAAGGCAAGGGATGTTTTCTTTCCCCAAACTCTGGCATTGGGATGTGCTGAGCCCTAAAATGGGTGGAAAGAGAAATCGGTGCCTAAACCAGCAGAACCACCCCATGGCAGCGCTTCCTTCCAGGCCTGCTCCTCCAGCCTCATCCCAGGGCTAAACTGCTTCCTCTGGCACCTGCTTTCAAACAAAAACCACATTTGAGGTCCCCTCCTAGCAAAGCACAGGGACAGAGCTGGGCTCTTTAAAGATTCAACTCCACCAAGCCTGAGTGCCAGGGAAATAAATATATGGTATTTTAGAGGCACGGGACATAAATTCTGGCTTGGTTTAGAAGCCTGTGGGCAGTAAAGTGCTCTGCCCATTAAAACATAAATTATCATCTGAGTGGAGCTGATGAGAGGCTGGGACTAATAGGAAGTGGTGCTAAATAAGAATTATAGGAAAGCTTTTCCCAGTCTGACTGCAGGAATTTACTCTCCTCCCTAGCACGCCTCAAGATGGCAGATGAAAATTCAGGCTGGTTTGTATGGGAGCTCAGAAGCCAATTGTTCCCCTTCCAAACACACCCTTATCAATCAAGTATCTTCTTAATCCCACCAACTGTGATTGGAGAACACCTGCTATCCCCGAACTTCCAAACCTTTGTGACAAGAAAATGTTCAATCTCACGATCATCCCCATAAGCAGGGAGCAGCAGCATTAATAGTAATAGTGGGTGTATCAGGAAATTCAGCCTGGGCTGGGCTTTCAAACAAATCTTTCAGTGTGGGGCTCTGAATTTCCTTTGGAGTCTGAGCCCGTAACACAACTGAATCCCTCAGAAACCCTGGCCCTGTGCAGCAGGACTCAGCACAGCATTAAAGACCACAACAGACTCAGCAATTTAATCCAGATCATTTCAACTTTTCCCTACAGCTTTTAGCCCAGACCAATTCTGAACTCCTCTTCTGGGAATTAGGAAAAAGCGAGCGTAACAAGTTAAAAGTGTTTCTCAAGATCAAAACTGCCAGCTTATTTGTGTCCTACAGATAAACCAATACATCCAGATAAAGTTTCTGATTGCCAGTAATATTCTCTTTGACTCCTGAATTTACCCTTTTCTCCAGATGCTCATTTCTCCAGAAATACTAACTGGCCTCTCTTATTTATGACTCCCCTGTGCCATTTTTTCCTCTCCCTCCCCCAGCAGGGCTCACAGACCCACTGAGAAATGCAAAGTGTTGGGAGTGTCACCGAGAAGGATTGCACGAGGCCCCTGCAACGCTCGGGGCCGGAGCCGCGGCCCTGGGCATTACTGACAGAACAGGATTCTTGGCACTCATATCTGTTCTTTAAATGAAGATTGAAAGCCAAAATAAATGGAATGTCAATGTCTGGGAACAGGTAATAGCTGTGGGTTCCCAGCACCCACGGCTGCTCTGATTGACTGGGGAGGAATCCTTTTAACTCCAGGTTTGGCCTCTTGCTCCACGTAACTGAAGTTACTCAAACTCTGCTGGAGACCTATAAAGAGCAGAAGAGCCACAAGCTAAAGCAGATTACAATGGCTCCTTGTTTTTCCCTACCAACACAGTGATGGCCTATTGTCCATTACAAATAAAGTGGAAAATCAGTCCTGCATTGAAACAGCAGCCTCTGCACCATGCAGCACAATTGGACTCTGTTTCCATCCCATCTCAGCTAAACAGGAGTGGAATTGTTACACAAGTCCCAAGGTGCCCACTGACGTGAGATGTGGTTTTTATTTATTGGAGAAGACACTTGCATACTCTGGGAAAAAGTTATTTGCTGGCCTTAAATCATCCATGCAGGAACAACTAAAGAAAGCCTGCAAATATATCAGGAAAGGATTTAGGACTGAATAGGGCAAGGCAGGACTGAAGAGCCCAGAGAACACGAGGGAAGATAGGTTTGAGAGCCAGGGGTGAAGAAAGCCGCGTATTTTGGGATGGAGGAGCAATCCTGCCTGCAGAGCTCCCCTGGGCACTGCACGAAGTCACTTCCAGTGCAGGGCAGGCACAGCCAGAAGGGGCACAGGGCTCGGATCTGCCCCTGCACTGTGCCAGTGCTGCCAGCACGCTGTGCAGGAATGGCACAGGGCATTCCACCCCAGAGAGCACAACCCTGCCTGGCCCTGGCATCTTTTCCCTGTCATTGACTCATCCCCAGCACATCACGAACTTTTATTGTGAAGAATGCATCGGGGATGGAGAGGAATTCTGAAATTCAGCAGTTCCCAGTATCATGCTCAGAGTGTTTCCTGCATGAGAGAGACGTTGTTGTGTCTGTTTGCTGTGGTGAAGTGGCAACCCATATGTTACTCATATTAGGCAGATATTTAATGTATGCCCTTGGCAAATAACAGACTATGGAGCATCTGAAATAAACAGAACCATCACCCAAAGATGAGACATATTTCTGTTAAAATTTTTAAAAAAAGAGTTTCTTAAAAAAACCCCAAAACAAAAAAGAAGCAGCTATTTACAGTAAATTAAAAAGATAGCTATCAAATCTCACTTATGGTAATATAAAACTATTTCTGAACTTTAATTATTATGACAAACTGGTCTCCTGTGGCTTGTTCATTTCACGCAGCTAAAAAAAAATTGTTAACGGTCTTCTAATTATATCAGTTTTCTGTGTTAAAAAAAACTGGCTCACACTTATTACTCTATCTAGAGAAGCTATGGATCATGTTGCTATTCACTTAATGCTTTTAATTTACATATCAGAAATACTAATAAGTGTGCTGTTATTAGATCACATTCCCTTTTGCTTCCAACCCAAGAAAATGGTTCATTTTGTTTGGCTGCCACAATTAAATTAATTTATTTTCCTATGGCATGGTTTTTGATAAGGGCTTTTATCAGAAGTTTGACTGTATTAAGCTTAATAGGACATCTCTCATTAAAATAAAATATGTTTCATTAAAATCAAACAATGGCTTTGCCCCCCCACACACCCTCATTTTGGCTTCATTAGCATATTTAATAGAGGAGATAATTGTGCTTTTCACTTGAACAAGAGCCTCAATCTGAAGGCCTGGATTTGTTTAAAATTCAACAGATTATTTCAGTCTCACGTGACGAGCGGCAGTGCTTCGCCTGGAGGTGGCCAAGGCAGAAATCTGACAAAGAATTCAGATTTGGCACATCCTGGATGTGTTCCACATTCCCTTTCCGTGGTGCTCACCACAGTACCAAGAATTTGCCCTTAACTTCCTAGAATATTTACAATATATGATGATTATGATGATATCAATTAAAAGATATCCTTTAGTCCCCTGCAGCCACTCCTGGAAGACACAGAAGAGTCTGTTTGAAAAGGAACTGATCCACAGCCTAGAAAATCAACCTCTAAACACTGTACTGGGAGAGCTGCCTCCTCCTCCCTGCAGAAACAATCCTGATGATCTTTGGGATCATTACTGGTTAGGCCTCCAAAAGGAACGGAAAAATACAAATCATTTCTCAAAAGACAAAAAATTCCCTACCTGAAAAAAACTCAACTTTCAGAATAAGAGAGAGCGACCAAGGTTTTGACCTCTTGCTGTTTCATCTGATTTCAGCTCCTGCTGTTCACCTGTTTCAGGCAGGGGGGACACAGCATCCCCTGCCATGCCTGGCTCAGTGGCTCTGTGCCTTTGAAGCTCCCTTTCCATTCCCACTCAGCAGGGATTGGAGACTCACCCCAGGTCCAGCAGATTCTGACACCTGACAAAGGAAGGAATAACACATCCTGATTTGGGCTGGATGCTGGATAGGAAAGGAAAAGGAGCTTAACAAAGATCTTGGGGTTGGCTCTGAGCCAGACAGGGATCCTTCCACAAAGCCAAATAGCTGGAAAAGGGTCTCAGGGTGGGTGGAATTTGTGCCTCTCACAGATGAGCAGAATGTGCTCGGGAATCCAGCAGGAAACCCTCCTGGAAGGGAACAGACAGGCCAGGGCAGTGCAGTGTGCAGATCAATGTCGTGTACACTTCCCATCCATCATCACCCTGCGGATCCACACAGTGATTTTATCCTAATAACACAATGTCCCTCAGGCTCATTCTTCTGTTCTTCTGGCACCTACTCCATTTCTTGTTCTTCTGGCACCTACTCCATTCTTCTTAAGAATTTTCTGAGGTGGAAACTTTTGTCTAGCCAGCTCTATTCCTGCCTCATATCCTCTTCAAACAGATTTGTGCTCACAGTTGAACAGACATTAGCTGCCGAGACAAAGCAGCAGCCCATATGCAAAGTTTGTTTATTTGCACCGTAGTGTCCTGTGCTTCAACTCAAAGCCAAAATGCCCATATGGCCGCTGGAAAAAAAGAAGTGGGAAAGAGAAAAAAAAAAGAGAGTAAAATATTGAGTTGTATTTGCTGGAAGGAAAGGGGGCTGTCAATACAGAAAGTGGGTTAACACCTCAGCAGGGTAAACACAGAGTTTGTCATTCTGCTGTACAATGGAGAGGAGAGGAGCTGAGCAGACTCAGCACAGCAATTTCTTCTCGCTCCTTCCTCTGTCCTTCCCCTCTCTGGGCACCACCTCCTGCACAGAGGGACCTGCGAGCCCTGCTGGGATCACAGAGTGCATTTTACAGGTCTGAGCAGCCCCCAGACAGCTACTAAAGGCAAAATGGCACCCTGGGTTCGTGGCACTATTTATGTAAGGCAGACTTTTCCATCAAGCTGCTATCAAAGGGCACACTTGGCAAACTGCTCAGATATCACACACAGTGCTGCTAAATAAAGAGTGTTGTCTTCAGCATCAAGATCAATTTTAGGGGAGAACTCGGGGTTTAAGCCAAACCAGAGCTAGGTTGAATTTTTACTCAAACAGCTGCTAAGTTACACTCCTGAAATTCTAGGCCAAAATAATGAAAAAAACCCCAAACCTTTCTGGGTTCTCTGTATCCCTGGGCATTTTTTAGGGCTGTCCACGAAACTGCCCCAGTTTACCTTGCAGTCCTCCGAGAGTGCCAGCATCAGGAATTCCTAAAGCAGGACTGAAAAAGCTGGTGTTGGTTTGAGCCCTGCACTCGGGCAGGAGCACGGCAGCCGCAGCACCGCAAATGATTGCACGGAGGCAGCAATCTGCCAGCCCCCGTGGAGAGTACCTCGAGCATATGTTCAGTGCAGCCTGCAAACATCTCTGATTGTCCCAGGCACATCAACAATGCTCTGCCGACACGTCCTGAACAGTGGGGAGCAGGAGATTGTGGCACGAGGCTTCTGTGGCTCTGCTGCTGCTGTCTGAGGTTGTTATATTTACACATTTTCTGGATCGTCACTTCTGCAGCCCTGCAGGTGCGACGTGCTGGCCACAGGAACAGGAGCTGTGTGGGGCCTGGGGACACACAGGAGGCTTCCTCTGCTGCTGCTGCACTTTTCTTTAGACTTGGCTGAAAGTTATTTGCATTTTCAGTCCTGCTGTTGCTTGTGTTTGCTCGGGAGCCAGAGTGAGTTCAGGTGTCCTTCCTGCCTGCCTGTGCAAGGTTTCCTTGCACACAACCCTTGGCATTTCTTCGGGCAAACCTGACAGAAATACCAGCACTCAATTTCCTGTTGTGCCCTTGTTTTCTTCCCGAGATGGCTCCTAAGCTCAGTTCTCTGAAGACAGACCCATAAATGTCCCAACTACAGAGAACTGTGCAAAGAATTTATTTTTTTTTTAACATGATTGAATCTGAAAAAGAGAAAAGTTGCAGTATTTTTTCAGATCAGACCAGCCAAAATTAAAAATTTTATATCATTCTTTCAAGGTCAGAGCCTGTACATTTTAAAATGCCACAGTAAAAATATTTTAAAAGAAAATACCAACTTCAAAGAAGGATATGAAAAAAAAATAAATGAACAATACAAAAACCAACCCATCTATTTTTCCAAGGCCTAGAAAAAACATGGGTCAAATGCTTTTCCTTATTTATAGCCTAAATGGTCTAAATGTAGAACTACTTTGGGTTGACACAATAATTCACTTTTTTCAGTGAATAAATAATTTTCCCTTCAGTTCCACAAATAACTACAGACAACTGAGAACTGATGAGACTGTTTCAAAACAAAGCAAACAAACCCAAAAAAGCAAGGAAATGAGACTGAACTTCTGTCTTCTCTCCAGCTCCCACTCCACCCCAGCAGTTCCCAACTCCTGCCATGCTCTCTCCTCGCCAAATTTTGCAACCATAATAGCAAGAACATAAAGATATTTAGTTTCATTCACTTGCGTTTTGAAATGAAAATTAACTTCAGAACCTTCATCAATAGCTTCAGATAATTGAAACAACAATGGAAATGTTGATCTACAAAATGTGATTCCCCAAACCACAGCTGGGCCAGGAGCTGGGGACTTCCAGCCACATTTCGGAGGAGAAAATGACAACTTCTCTTGTGTCTCTAAGTATTACAGTCTTACTTTTACCTCTGACAGCAAAAATTAGCACTAAACCAGTGTTTTATTTCCTTTTCTTCCCGAGAGGAAATGCCAGAGCTTTTCCTGGTGTACGCATATTCCCCTTTTTAGCACTTATTGCATTGATTTTCTGAATCTTGGCAAGACACTAACCTAGTCTGTATAACCACAGGCTACAGTACTTCAACTGCCAGACATTAATACATCTGTTTTAGTCACTCATCCACCCCCAAAACTGACAGTTTGAAAAATATCAGCTTCTGATACATGAAACTTAACTAAGCCTGGACAGCTGAACCAGTGAACAACCCAGATTTCCATGTTAACACGACCTTGCTCGACACAAAGCACTCGAGGTGTTTTATCAGTTTGCCTGTGAAGAGCATTCCATCTTTTCAGAGGTATCAAGCAGGAAAAGGAGAGCCCATTCTGCCTAACTGTGAATTTACCATGCAGAGCTGAGATGCACAGCATCCATAACTAAAATGAAATGAGCCTGTCAGGTGTGGATTGCAGGCACTGGCCACACTCCTTTCTCTTCTCCAAATGCTCCTTCAGTCCACTCACTATAACACCTGTGAGAAATACAGAATGTTCCTCTGAGAGCCATTGAAAAGCCTACAAAGATAAAGATAAAAATCTGCAAAAATGAGAACAAGGAACAGCCTTCAGCTGTCACTCCCCCAGGCCCTCCATCTCCAGCCTGAAGGGGAAATGCGGACGTCCATCGCTGCCACGTCCTGCTCTCCACACGCAGCTCCTGCTCCAGGCACACCCCATTCCCACCCCACACTGGCATTGCTTCAAACTTTGGGGAGGGTGTGAAAATGAGAGAATGGGAAACAGCTACAGAAACTGAGAAACAGCACCAAACACGGGAATCAGCTCCCAGCTCAACCCAAACCTCCTCTACCACACAGACCATCAAAAATGCAGCTTCTCAGCAAAGATTATGCTCAACAATTGGTCAAGGCTGCAGCAGGGCAGGGAGGCTCTGGGATCATAAGAAGTATCTGATAATAATGAAGATAAAAACTTTAGCGACGAGGAGGAAAGAAGAAAACCAAAGCAACCATCTTTGTCAGAAATCTATTACAGGATGGTGAACTGATGCAGGGCAATCTGCAGGAGACTCTTAAGAGCAGAGAGCAAGAGACAAGCAGAGCTTTCAGTTAAGAAGTCAGAGAGGCTTTAAAGTAAAACCACAGGGCTGCAAATTATGGCAGAATGGGAAAAAAGACACAAATGCCTTGAACAGTCACAGGGTGACAGCAGGACAAAGGGTTGCGTGGCATCTTCCAGCATGGAGCACAGAGTGGTCACTATCTGAAATGGGGCTCTGCTGGGCTCTCAGTGGGATCCCAGCACCTCGGGAAGTGCCTTCAGGCTTGGAGTTGTGGAGAGAAAGCTCATCCTAAGGCAGGCAGGACAGACAAGCTGGAGAGGCTGGAAAAGAGGAGGGGTCAGTAACAATGGAGAAAGGATCTGTTTTCCGGGACACTACACAGCAATGACCAACACTGTTCTTGTTCAGTTGAAGGAGCTGGGACATTGACTTCAATAAAAATAAAATTTGGCCTTCAAGTTGCAATGAACTGTTTATTAATTAGTATGCCCTAAATGTTCAGAAAAGGCTATTATTTAAAGTGCATTATTCCCCTCTCCAATCTTCTTTAAATGAAAGTTGATTGGATTGATGATAGGCTTGAGAAATACAGACTCTTGCCATCTGAAGATGCTCTGTTACATCCTTTTTGCTTAAATTTCATCAAAAGCTAGCACAAAATGGGATGTCAATGACACAAGAGCAGAGCCAACTGCATCTGGCTTTACTGAGTCTAATTGTAGTATCAAGTGCCTTGTTGGGTTGTGTCTTTTAGAAACAAAAACAATCCATTGTGATACTTTGGAAAGGTTCCTTCTCATCTGCATGGGACTCGTTTAAAAAGGATGATTTAAAACAAAAGAAACATTATCCAGTATTAGAAGTAACGGATAGCAAGGCTCATTAATGCAATGCACTGAAGCCTCAGTCTCTGCCATTCCATTGCACAGCTAAACTGGTGTAATTAAACCACAGCTCCTCTGTGTTATTTAGCAAAGTAAATAATTACACCGTGCCCCTGAGCTCTATTGTTCATTTGTAGCATCAGGCAGAAGCCCTTGCTGTGGTTCCTGAACCTCCATTTTATGTCACTGTCAGTGCTGAGCATCAGAGGCATTTCTGGACATCTCTGACACTCCCTGCTGGTTCCTCGTGCTGAGCTCCAGTTCCTGCCCTGCCTCACACACGTGTGCACTCGTGCCCAAGGCAGCCACCGACACCTCAGCCTTTCAGGCAGCTCTTAAATACTCTGTGTGGGTTTATTCCACAGGGTGGGAAAGGCAGTGTTCCCCCTAAGCACCAGAAAGGGTTGGGATTCGTTCTCTTACTGAAATTTAATCTTTTTTGTCCAGAAACATAAATGTCACCACAGCAGGACCACAGTCTCTTCCAGCATCACTCCTCCTTTGATAAGTGTGGCTCTTCCTGCAATCTTTTTATCTCCCAGGCAGCAGGACTGCCCCAGCCCACTGGAGAATACCCAGTTTTCTACAACCTGCTTATGGCTAATTCAACTAAAGACGGAGAAAAGAGCGACAAGTAATGATAATTTTTTTTAAAAATAAATTCATTGTTCAACACCCCCTCTATCCCTGAAGATTTCAGGTCATGCTGGGGGCACATATCTGTTCTGGAAGCCCCAGAACTAGAGCAGGGCTGGCAGGATTACAGCTTCATCCCAGCCCAGCAGCTGTGCAAGGGCTGGCACTGCACAAGGTGACACCCAGTCCATTTTTAATGGCACTCTTGGACAAACACCCAACATCCCTCTGCACTTCGTGAGGCTGGAAAGGGGAATCAAAAGCACAGTGCCCCAGTAATCCCAGATTCATGACCAAAAAATTGTATTCACCAACATCCCAACGGATGAGACCAGAAATTCCCACATAAAATTAATCCAGGTGTCAACTTTAGTCCTTCCAGTCTGGGACTTGCAGCGTTTGCTCCTAAGGAGGAGGATGTGGTTTCCCTTGTTTTCCTGCTCCTCCCAGTGGCAGAAAGGAAAGGTCTGTGCTGGCAGCAAAGCACAGACTTTCCTTCCCTTCTGCCTGGCCATTCCCACAGTCCCTTTTAGCCAAAAGCCACGAAGAGCTCATCGTGATGCTCTACGTGCCCAGGATGAATCAGGAAAAAGCTCTTATATGACTGTGAATTAATATTCCTTTGCCTTGAAAAGCCTGTGACTACATATCACATATAGTAATAGTAGAGCTGATGAAATAAAGGCATCAAAGATAGGGAAAACAGATCCAAGAAAGAAAGAAAAAAATCTTTCCACAGGATATTAGTTTTGTCTGAGAGACTCCTCATATTTGCTAGCATCTCAATCAGCAATTTGTATCTACTTGCCCAGGACAAGAGATTCCATTTCACTCCCTCACAACAGAGATTCATAAGGAAAGCTCTTCTGAGCTGGGGGTGATGCACACACACAGATAAAAAACACAGCACTGCCTTTAAACCCAGCCTTCAGCCCAGGCATGATGCACACACACAGATAAAGCACTGCCTTTAAACCCAGCCTTCAGCCCAGGCATGATGCACACACACAGATAAAGCACTGCCTTTAAACCCAGCCTTCAGCCCAGGCATGATGCACACACACAGATAAAGCACTGCCTTTAAACCCAGCCTTCAGCCCAGGCGGGTTTGGAGGCCGCGGCGCTGGGCTGGAGCCTCAGGCAGCAGAGATGTTCTGCTGATGAGCTCAACACAACAGCTCCAAGGAACAAACTCCAACACCCCTGTCCTGCTCCAGCTC
>VZTF01000157.1:13412-133358 GCA_013397755.1 Cnemophilus loriae
CCCGGCCCGAGGTGTTCCAGCCACAGCCAGACCCCCACGGAGCTCCCCACCCCGATCAGGGACCAGCTGCTCTCCAGCTCTGCTGAGAGTAAACTCCCCTGATGCATGGAAGGATCCCACTGCCATCCCTCTGTGCTGTTCTGGTGAAATGAGAGGTTTTATAAATATATATGTTTATATATTTTTTTTTTATACATATATATATATATATAACCATCTACTACCCAGAGACCCAGTCCACGCCCACAGCACAGCCCTGCCAGCCTCCGTGCTGAATCCACATCAGCAAAAGGCACTTTGCAGGTCAGAGGAAGAAATGTCCATCAGAATTTGGAGATCCTTCAAAAGAAGGACTTTGAACTGGAAGATATTTCTGTGTGGTCGTTACGGTGTGCCATCATTTCTCTTAGGAAACACGTTTTGAAGCTGATGCTCCAACATAAGTAAAGAGCTGTCAGATTTATTTTTTTTTTGTCTGGATAAACTATTTTCACCTAAAAATTCGAATCTTAAAGTAAACAAAAATAGACTTCCTACCCGAGTAACACTGACAAGAGAAAGACATCACAGAAAATGTGAACCTTTCTACAGCTGCTGTGAATCTTGGTGGATCCCTGCAGCTCTAGAGCTAATTAGTGACATATCTGAGACTCAGCATCTCTGGCTAAATTTTGAGCTCAGAGTGATTCCTTCACACCAAGATTTTACCTCTACAGGTAGTGTGTTGACTTTTAGTATCTTTACTTAAGCTGACAAATGCTGTCACTGTCCAATCAGTCCAAAGTTTGCCACTCATGAGCTTTTCCCTCGCTGCTGGCAGATCTCTGTATTCCTCAAGAAAAGAGAAATAACAGAATATGGGATGGCAAAGGACCACGTTTAAGCTATTATTTGTTTTATAGTAATAGGTTGTTAGAGTCCTTCTTTCAAGGTTGGCATTTACTTTAATGAATCACCTTTCTCCACAGTTATTTTTAATGTACTGTGCCATGTTTCTCATGGAGCCTCACTCTCTTTTGCTTAAATGCCCTGTTGGCATTTAATTTAGTGAAACGAAAGGATTATCACTATATCTCACAGTTAGATTGGGATGATTAAATGCCTACCACCACACTATTTTTAAGCAGCAGCTCATTTAGCCTCAGTGAATTGTTACATGTACAATCCAACTTCATTGTGTGTTGTCATTGGAGAAGTAAAATATTGTCACTTCTAGCATAGTTTAGGACACTCTAAATTGACTCAGAGATTTCCTCATGCACAAGCAAGGACAAAGCAGGATTGGAGGTGACCCACTGGATCATCTGGGCCGTTTGCTACCAGAGCTACCAGGCTGCACGACCCCCTTTGTGAGCTGTGTTTCAGCAGGGGTGCTGTGCCTGTTCCTCAGGGGCAGGGAATGTTCCAGAGCCTCGCTGCCAACAGGCACAAGGCTCTTGCACTGAAGTGGCTACAGCTCTGTTGCCAAAATAGAACACAACTCCCCCCAAAATGGCTTTCCGGCATAAAGCCGCTTGGGAAACCTAAACACTCATGAAAAAGGCTGACATTTCAAACTGCAAGTGAATTCATTCACTTTGAGCTGCAGAAAGTGCACCTCTCACAAGATAAATCTCCAACAAATGCCAGCCCCAGCTATCTCTCACCTCAGGCAAAACCAGAGGCTATTAGAGAACCTGTGTGCATGCTGTTGGTACCACGTAAAAACAAACATTGCCTTGGGTTTTGTTCAAGGGAGCTTCATAAACACTCGGCCCTGATGCTCATGAGAACTGCAAGGCTGCAGTTAAACATGGACGGGTGTTTTCCTCGCAGTTCCTTTCCACCTGGTCCTCTCCTGTACTAAAATGCGACTCCAGCTTTCTACCACCAAAAGCCTGATCCAAAAAAACAAGAATTCAGGGAAGCTTCCCCACCAGCATGGCTGGAGGTTGGATTAGGACCTTTAAAAGAATGTCCAAACACATCGAGTTTGGATAAACGAGCCACTTACTCTTGGCAGTTCATGTCCAGTCTCCAAAACCCACAACATTCCTTTTCCAAACCTCTGCATGGACTCTCTTCTCTTTCTCTGGGTTTCCTATCCCTTGCCATTGTCTCTTTTAGGAGAAAAAAAGGCTACAGAGTAGGCAAAACTGGTCATTTAGACAGCTCTCGCTGCAGCCCGGGCCCGACCTGACCTTGGCACACACGTTAACACAAGCCACTGCTGTTCTCTGAGCCCCTCACAGCTCTCCCATGGCAATCCCACAAACATTCCCTGCTCCACACACGTCTCCAGCTCCATTATTCAAACACTTAACGCATCCTTTGCCTTGTTGGTCTTGATAAGTCAGATTATCTCATTAGTGCAGACATTTCACTTTTCCTGTCAGCTTCTGATTTCATTTCAATGAGTGAAAGAAAGCCGAGGACTTATACAAGGAAGGATTTGTCTTAAGAAGCTTTACAGACAGCAATCCCTCATCTTGATAATTTTTAACAGGTAGTTGCTTTCTTCTCTTTTTTTCCCCTTCCTCCTATCAGTTTCTCTTTTTATCAAAGCACAATCAAGCAGGATGACTGGATTGCAAAGTTTTTATAAGAGAAACCCCACTTCTCCCGCCTTTTTGGTTGATCTTTTCAACCTTGTCCTTAAACAGTGCTTTTAAATGTTGTTGCTATTATGAAAAAAAAAAAAAAAAGAAAGGAAAAAAAGGCCTTGATAGGTTGCAGACATGGTCCTTGGAGGCTTATTCCTTACCTCAATCTCTTCAGAACTCAGCCCAACAATTCCTTTACAGCCAAGTTCTTTCCCCAAGGAACTGCAACATGCACGATATCTCTACTTTCTCCTCCTTTGTTCCCATTTCTATTTTCCGTTTAAGCCCTGTGGACAGAAGCTTCTCAGGCACCAGCAGGAGGAGGCAAGGCAGCAGAAGTTCACACACTCTGCTGTATTTGGGAAAGAACAGCATTCCCATGGCTGATGTGCACCACGACAGCAATAGGCCAGGGCATAAAATTCTCACTTCTACAACAAAAATGGAGCGTTCTCCATCTCAGCCATAAAACAAAAAAAAATCCTTAATATGAAGCTTCCTCCTGGAGTGTGGCAGAATACCTCCTTGCCTTTTACACCCTCCCTGTGTTTGCCAAGTGCCCAAATCCATTACCTTGACAACACTGTGCATCACTGTAATAGCATGAGTCAGCCCCGCAGTTTTTGTGACCATAACAAAAGCAGATTCCCATCGATTGGCGTGGAGCTCCCTGTTCCAAACTATAATTTCAAAAGGATACTTGCCTTAAATCTCATCGCTCTGTGCTTTGAGTCTTGCCAAACTTGCACATAGACCAAAACCAGTGGCTTGTTTTATGGTCTCATTTTAATGGGTTTGTCTGTATTCCAAGCCCCAGCAAACAAAACAGATCAAAACTCCTCCATTTAGGGTTCTCACTCACAGCTTCTTCCTCATCCTTCACGTACCCAGTCTTCACAGGCTGAGCTCGCTGTCTGCACCATCTCCCAGAGTTTCCAAGTGACGGTCACAATGTCCTGTTCCAGACTAAAATCCAAGCATGCAGGTGTTTCACCCAAAACCTTTGGCATCTGCAGAGCTGAACCAAAGGCTTAGAGCAGGGGAGGAAGGAAGGAATGATGGGGATAAACCAACAAATCTGTACAGGAGGTTTTCTGTCAGAGAAACTACAGCTCCAACAGGTATTGATCCAAGGACGGGGCTGTCTGCTGACCAGCACACCTGTGGCTGACAAGCCAAGAAAGCAAGCAGGTTACAATAATGTCAAAAAATAGCTGTCACCATGAGCACACAGCAGTACATCTTCTCTTACAATAGCCAGGAGAAAAGGGCTCTGATTTCTTGTGTTTTGGTTTCCTTCTCTTGTCAACATCCCCTTTTCAGCAGCATTGTTTATGAACACAGGGACACCTGTACCCTTGTGCTTTGTGCTACAGGAGGATATTGCCAAGCCTGTGCATGGGTACCAGGCAAAAAGCAGTGTCTCACTGGAAACACTGCACGGCAGTGCATAGCCCACACTGCTGATGAGAAATCTGATTAGCACCGGATGTCCTCAGCTTGTCTACGTGCTTCTTTGGGACACCACTGGACTGTTCAGCCAGAAATTCATAGGTTTTCATTGATTTCTCATCACGAAGATGTGTTTCTGCTAAGCCAAAATCCGCTCTGAAATCAGAAATCCTTGCAGGAAAGGTGGGCAGGTCACCTCGGGACTTCCCTAGGGCTGCCGAGGTGCAGGGAGGTGGGAACACTGCGGGGCCAGGGAGAGCCTGCAGCGCTCCACAGGCAGCACAGGGCACACACACGCTGCCCTGGCACAGCCTCACAGAAACCCTCGATGGGCATCACTGCTTTTGGGAAGGGCTGGAGGATTCTTCCTCAGGTGTCCCAGGAGATCCCAAGTATTTCACAGCCCTAAGCCTCCCATCTGTTCCTGAGAATGGGATGAAGGATCTAATTAAGGGGAGATTAACACGATGGGCTCGAGGCAGCAGAGTCTCTGCTGGAGAGAACTCAGTTACCTGCTGGAGCTCTCTCAACAACTTAATGCAATAGTAGGGAATGGTGAAAGGCAACATCATTTTCTACAAGTTTTCAGTAATGCTCCATGTAATAGAGCAAAGGGCCTGTCCTGTCCTTAGGGGAAACAACGCTGTAGTTCAGGGACAAAAATGAAAGCGAAAAAAGATAAATCAAAGCAAGACACAAATCAACTTCCAGCCCAGCATTTTGGGCTACTTAGTGACACACAAGTAAAGAGAAAGCATCGTGGCCCATCCAAAGAAAGGATGTTCCTGGCAGGACTTCAGTGACCCAACCTGCTCAGCACATGTTCCATCTCCAGAGCACCAGGACACCAGCGACCAGGCTGTGCTGGACAAACCAACCACTGCCAGGGAGGACTGAGAAATTCTCCAGTCAAGCTCCAAGGGTGAATAATGGAGGTGCAAATGAGGCTCATGAGGCAGCACTGCAAGGGAATAAACAGCCCTTCAGTAAAAATGAAAAGAATGCTGTGAGTGACCAGAAGACAGAACTGCTGAGGGCCTGGTAGACCTTTCTGTCACACTGCTGAAAACCTCAAAACAGTTAGGTACAAACATTTCTGAAAATCCCAAGGAAGGTTATGTTCATTTTTAGGCAGAGGAAGAGAGTGCCCATTTCACAGCGTTCCCGTGGTTGCTTCTCTTTCTGTGGCTGTCAAAGACTTCAGGTTCAGTTGGAGCTTTGCAGAGGAACTGAAGCCAGCGCTTGGAACTGGTGCTTTAGTCTCCCTCATCTGAGGACATGGTCCAAGCCAGTCAGACTCATGGGTGTTGCTCTCTGCCTGCCTGAGGAACATGGACCATTCCCCCCAACACTCTCCGAGCATTCAGCTCCCTCTGATCACTGTGTTCCTGAGTCCCTTGTGAGAGAAGCAGATGTTAATATTCCCATTTTATGACTAGAAACTGAGGCACAGAGAGTCTGAGTGACTTGGCCAGAGTCACAGAGGGAGCATCTGGTTCAGCAGAGAGCTGAAGCCCAGCTCCCCAGCACCAGGCGAGCGGCCAAACTCCTGGAACAGCTTCTGTCAGGAACAATTCCCATATGGAAACATGCCACGAACACAAGGACAGCCTAATTACAATTAAAAAGGAATCTTCCCATACACAAATAGGGTAGCAGCGCTCAATGTATATTTAACCCCTTCCAGCACTGAGCAGGAAGGGTCTCACCATCCAGAAGGGCTTTGGAAAGCACCTGCTGCCAGTGCCACGGCACGGAGGGCACAGCCACCACCCAGGCCTGGTTTGCTGCTCAGGATGGCCCCACACCTGCCAGGCAGCCCTGCTTTTCCCTTTCCTTGGAGCCACACACCAACCAACCCCGTCAGAGAACTCAGTCCCAGCACAGCCGAGCTCATTCGGAGCCTCCTCTCCCCGCCCTGCTCCCGCTGCCATTTCCCTGCAAATACACTTGTTCACTGTAGTTAAATCCCCTCTGTGCTTTCCTTCGGAAGGGAGGATTTCAAAATTTGATTTGTTTTAGTCACTAAGTACTCTCTGCTATTCCCAGCAGATGCTTTAGCTGACAAGGTTTGTACTTGTCGCCACTTTGTTGTGTTTTATGAACAGGGCCCCGGCAAAGCCCCAGACAGCGTTTAGCACAGCGCTCATCAGTCTCTTACCCCGCGCGGCGCGGGGATCGCTCTCCTACCAGCGTTACACACCAAACGGTCCCTGCAGGCAGAGCACTCAGTCGGGGACGATATTAACTCACCCCAGCACAGCGTGTGACACAAACGCCGACGATCCCTGCGGTTTAAAGCGTGACTGATAAACATTTGTGCAGATCGGAGGGACCCTGACCCGGTTCACGGCGCGGTGGCCTCGCGTGAGGCGCCCCGGGACGACACGGGGAGTGTGGCAGTGCCCACCTCAGTGCCCACGCAGCAACCCCTCCTCACATGCCTGCTCTGGGCTTCCTGGTGCTTCTTCCCAAATCCCAGGCTGGACTGCCATCCATGGGAGGCTTTGAGGAGCCTGTGTGAGCAGGGCCTCCCGCTCCTGAAGGTTCTGCACCTTCCCCTCACCCGCACCCTGTCCTCCTCGCCTCGCCCCACTGCTGGTTAAAGCATGTGATGAGCCACAGAAGGTTTGCTAAAATCCATTTCAGTGGTTTCCTCCTCGACTAAAGACACAACTGGGCAGTCCTGATTTGCCACCAGGAGTCAAAAAGTGTTTCACCAGTGCAGGGACAGGGTGAAAAACCCGCAACAATCAGATCAGCAACAATGATGAGGAAGAGAACAAGGAAGGTGCTGCCCAGCAATGCATAAAAAGTTCATCCCAGAGCACGATCCCCCATTGCAGGCAACTGGAGATGGCAAACAGCAAAGAAACACAAAGAAAAGGAACTGGGGATTTGAGCCAGTGTTCACCCAGCACATCCACTCATCTCCCACAGCAAGCATGCAATAAAAACCTCTGTATTAGGGCATTCCAAGCCAGTTGTTGTACAATCTCTATCCTCACACCTCCACGGGAGAATATTTCACCCATGCAACGCCGCATTCAGGGCTGACAGCAGAATCAGCAGCAGGACTCCTCGCCCAAAGTCCTTAACAAAGTTTGCTGTCTTTGAAACTGTATTTTGTAAATTCTGTTCCAGCGTGCTGTCCGCTGAGCGTCTGTTCAAAGGGAAAGGCAGGGTGTCTGGCAAACTCCAGGACTTTTGACCTTACAATCCTCTGAGTGCCTTCTATTACAGCCACAAATCCGCACAAAGCCACCCCTGCTGCTGCCTTGCACTGAGAAAAGGTAACTGGACGAGAGCATTGCAGGTTACTCGAGTTCCCAGTGAAATTAGCAGGAGTTTTTGCACTCACCTCCTCCTTAGGAACAAAACCTCTCTGAATAATTCCTGCCTCCCACCAGTCTGCTGCTCAAAAATCTTTTAGGCTGGGATTCATCAAAGCGAGCCATAAAATTTAAGTGAATTTAATTTACGCTTAGGGTCAAGTGTACAGCCCCTTGAACCCTCAGAATCTTGCTTTATTTTCAATAAAATTAGTTTTTCAAAGCATGTAATAAGGTGAAAGTAAGATCTTTCCAAGTATCTCTGCTTTTAAAACTTGTGATGTATCACGTGCATTAGCATCTGTCACATTACACCCAGAGACAGAGTTTACTGTGAGTGACAGAACACGGCAAGTCAGGACATGCAGGTGTGTGACAAACAAAATCAGTGTAATCATGAGGCTCAGAAAATTGCTTTTAATGTTATGTTTATATATGTAATTCTGTAAAATTACCCGGGAAGGATATAGAAGGATTTTGCTTTACACAACTGCCTGGAAATCCTAAAATTGCAGGTATCCAGGTGGGACTTCACTCACATTTTACTGCAAGGACATAATGCAGAAAGTAAAGATGTGTCAAGCAGCAAAGTGACATTTCAAATACTGGTAAATAAAATGGCAGTCGATTCTTTCCGGTTAATGGTAGGAAAAGGTTTTAAATACAAGTTAAGAGCTGAGGAAGGGACTGGGAACAGAACCTTCCAACCATCCCACAGACAGTGTAAGACCTACAGCAAACATGTTCAAAACATCGCACTTGTAACTAAAAATAAAATGCCACTTCATTTGGTGGCTGTGCAATAGTGATTTTATACAGTTCCATTAAAAGTAAAATTCAAACAGGAGGAACTGCTGAGCGCTGCTAAACTGCAGAATTTTTAAGTTCTTTGAGGCAAGAACGTGTCAATCTTTTATATGTCTGCAAAATGCCACGAACGTCTACAGCAGTCTATAAATCATACAGGGAATGATACAAGCAAACAGGAATTATGGGATCTTATCTCTCTGGCAGATTTTGCCCTATGGATAAAGTAGCTTACAAAGCAATAATGGAATATTATCAGCAAAATAAAGTTTTAGTGGCTTTTTATTCTTAGCAGCATTTCCCTAGCACCATGTCAATAGAAGCGAAGCTTCATCTGGGACCAAAAAGTTCTGATTTGCATATGTTATCATGCAAAATGAGATTTTATTCTGCCCTTGCCTTCAGAAACACTGAGCCATGCATAAGATCAGATCACAAAATTAAAACAATTTATTGTACTGGAAGTCTCTTCTGTTAGTCTTGGCCAAGTTCCCAGTTCAAGCGATTAGTGAAAGCACAGAAATACTAATTAGCAGGGCAGGCTCCTCAGAACCCACCCCGGCTGTGTTCATGGGGTATTAACAGGTAGGCTAACCATGCTCATATTAAAATTACTGTCTGCTCCATCATTAATCACCAAGACAGGAAATTCAATGAGCACTTGCAGCAGACCGATAATTTCTGCCTGCAAGTTTAAGCCCTCCCTACCACGGCATGGTCCTTCTGCCAGGGCCCTGAGAGCTTCACCAGCACACAGACATCACAGATCACACCCTGCACAGTCAGGAGCCCAGCCTAAGGATTCCTGAAGTTCTAACTGTTCTTTCTTTGCTCTCATCTTTTGAGTCTCATGAAATTTTCAAGACTTTTCATCAGTCAAAACAAGCAGACTCTTACTTTTTACATTCAAATGCAAGAGCAATCCTTCTTCAAAATCACTTGACTCCAGAAGTCTGGGATTTACAGTGTAAATATTTGAAAAGACATGATTAAAAAGTGACTTGTCAATATGCATCATCATCACTGCTTAATAAAACTCCTCTGTACATGAGTACCAGCACTGTCCTGGTGTTTTCTGGTAAACAGGTGGAACCAAAGCTGAAATAACAACCAAATAAAGCTTTGATTAGCAAGAAACCAAACTAGACTAGCTGTGAGGGGTAATGGTCTTTCATGTCATCAGAGAAAGAGTTGCTTCCTGGTTTTGGTCAAACATCAGCTGCTGGTATGAATTCAGAGTTTCCCTCTTGATCTCCCAAAATCAAATGGTCCCATAAACTTTAAGAAAGCTTTGTAGCATGAGACCTCCAAAAAGAAAACTTTCCACTTGCAAAAAGCGCTCAGGAAATAACAGTAGAATTGGCAGCCCTATAGAAAATATCCAAAAAGCAATTAAAAGGTTCCTCCTGGACTGGGCCCTAACCCTGCCACATCCCAACTGCAACACGCACTTCATATTCCAGAAGGCAGCTCCCACATAATGGTTCAGCAACCTACACTGCTGCCAGGAATAGAAAAGTACATCAGACTTAAGCAATTAAGTTTTTCTGTGCTACATAAGCCGGAGAAGAACCACACGAAGAAAATAGCAGCACAGAAAATGAGCAGGATGAATTACAGGCATCAGCAGTAACAGATAAAAGAATAGCTGCTTTCTTTCATTCAATAATGTATTTGGAGGAATAAAGTTTATGCTGACAATGAAAAATGTAACAAGTGGGACTACAAATAAACTTGCAGTTAGCATTCATTTCATCAGAGAGAGTCCAAAATTCAGCTTAAGATTCACATTTTGTAGAAAATTTCTACCTAGGTCAAAGACTTATCCTGCAATTTAGGGCCAAGATAGACCTTGAAATTGAATTTTATTTGGAGTGGGAGGACAGATTGGGTTAAGGAAGGTCAGGCTTGCTAAAAAACATTTTAGTTTTGTATTTAAGCAAGAGTTATGAGTGGGGGGGAAGAAAAAGAATAAAATATAAATGGGGGCTTTTGTGTGTTACTATGCTTTATTAAAAAAAAAAATCCTTATCTACAGTATAAAAGGTACTAGAATCTAATCAACTGCTCACAGCAGGAACCCAGGAGTAGCACTTACAGTGTGCAGCAGACTGACATATAATCATGGCTGGAACAGAATTACAGCTCACAGAACCCCAGCACTCCTGTTGATCTCTGCTGGAGCTTCGGGGTGGAGGAAGAGGTGGAGGGAAGAAGTCCAGCAGACATCCCCTCATCAAAGAAGGGAAACTAAAGGATCAACTGGTGCCAGCCCCAGAGCTTCACCAATTCACTGAATCGCAAGAGGCAAAACCACAAATTGTCCCACTGCAGGTGATCAACTTCTTGTTCCATTCAACCAGCTCCATTCAATTCCTGCTCCCACCCATCCAGTTCTCCAGCTCTTTATACTATTTATTGCTATATATATAATATATATATATAAAAAAATATATTTTTTAAAAAGATCAGAGAGTTTGTTCTGTAAAACACAAAGAAAGGAGCCTTAGAGTGGCTTTCAACACTCATGCAAAGAATAAAGGTACAAATGCCTGGATAGCTCCAAATCAACAGACATCTGCTGGTATTTTCAGCTTCTAAGAAAACATTTGACACTTTTTTCCCCCTCCACCACAGTTTTTCAGAACATGTCTACGTTCATCTGGCTTGGGGTTACAATATATGTAAAACATGAGTAATTGGAAAAGCTGAGCTAATTGTGGAGCAGCAAAGAGCGACTCAAAGGGAGCTCAGATCTTCAGACACAGCCACTGGAAATGCTTTTTTGGGATGGAGAATACAGTGAGATGAGGGCTTGAACTTCTCTTTCCCTGCCTCCTTGAAATGCATGGGAAGGATAAATGTTCTAGGGTGTGTAGTGAGGGACAGAGCACTGGTTTCTGCCTAAATCAGATGCTGGCCTGGGACAGGTCCTATTTCATGCAAATAAGTGTCAACTTTTCGATGTTACTGAGCTGCAGAGAGCTCTCAGGCTGACATCCAGATTGCTGGCCTCGCCAGGAGCAGGGCCTCCCAGTTAAAGAGAAACCTAAATAAAGGCACACAAAACAGAGGAACAGCTGCTCCCTGGCTTTGTGAGCATCAGCTGAGGCTCTGTAATGAGCTCCCCAAAATCTGTCCCTGAAACAAGCATGGGTCCACTGAGACCTGGGGACAGCGTCCTGCACGTGACTCCACACCAACACAGGTACCAGAGATGGCTTTTTGGAGCCCTGTGGCACTGACTAATAAACAGCTCATAACAATAATAGGGTGACAATTGGTAATCAAATGAAAATATTCAGTATGAGAGAAGTCATTTTCTCCTACAAGGTGTTGTTAAGCAGCAGTCACAAGGTGTTGCTGACTGAATAAATAAGAGTTTTCATTATTAAGGCATTCATAGTCAGCATGTTCCATACTCATCATTACCATTTTTATTTTTAAAAAAATCTACTTTTCCTTTATGGCAAGGTTTGGGAATGACAGATGATCCATCAGCTTATCTGCTGATTTTTAATGACAGCATTTTGCATTCATTATTCCCTACTTAAACCACTCTTTTAAAAAGAGGAATAACCTATTTCTTCCTCTTGTCACTAGAGAAATTAACTGCTACACCATTAAGAAGCTCTTGTCTAACAAAAAGATACACCGGTCACAGACTTAGAAAACCAGCATGGACATAAATTGTCCAAGAGGGAGAGTGAAAATAGGAACCCATATATCCAAAAACCTCCACTATCCCCTCACTGCCGAGGTCAATACTTCCAGCTTTAAATCTCTGCACTGAGAACGCCCAAGAGAAAAGACAAAATAATTCTTTTTGCTCGTGCAGTGCTGATCCCTCCCTGGGCTGAGGAGCTGAGGTGCGGCAAGCCTGCGGGGGATGCAGGGTCCCCACTGTCCTGGCTGCCAGGAGCACGGACATTTCCCTGGGGAAACCAAGGCTCTACAGCTGCAGCAGTGCTGGGAAATCAGTTACGAGGAGGGGTGAGCACTGTCAGCCCTGCTGCTGCCCACCAGCCAACACAACCCCAGCAAACCCCGAAAATGCAGCACCCGCACCACACATGCTGAAGAGCAACCCCCAACGACAAAGCTCTTCTTGGGACTTGTACATGCCAAGCTTTTGAGCCCAGTGAGCCCAAGGACTCCAGAAGAATCAAACCAGCTCGTTAATTATGCCAACAACCAAAAAAGGAGCATTTTTGCAAGATCAAGTTATTGGCAGTTGGTTTTAAGAACAGCTTTTTTCCTAAAGCTTTAGCGATTTGCCTTAATGACTGCAATATTTCACAGCAAGCCCCTTAACAAGCGTCCTGGGAAAATCC
This sequence comes from Cnemophilus loriae, assembly GCA_013397755.1. NCBI lineage: Eukaryota > Metazoa > Chordata > Aves > Passeriformes > Corvidae > Cnemophilus > Cnemophilus loriae. The sequence goes on from VZTF01000157.1 coordinate 25,920, forward strand.
ACCTAGAGCAACTCGTACAGAAAGAACAAACTCAGCCTCCGAGTGTGAGTTCCCAAAGACAGGATGGCCAAGTTTAAGATAAAATGACATTTTCAGTGCCAAGGGGAGATTCCCCTGCTGCAGGCCCAGTGAGATGAGCTGGTGAACAGTCCTGGTGCAAAGTGCTTAACTCCCGTTGAATGCTCTTCTCAAATAAACACTGGGGCTTACAAGAAACAAACAAAAATCACACGCTGACACTGACAAAAGCATCAGCCAGTTTTTATTTTTTCATTTTACAAGAGTTTAAAACTTTTTAAGTTAACCATAAGAACATAAACATAAAAAGTTTGTAACTTTTTAAGTTGTAAACATAGGTGAGGCATATTAATGGCAAAATGAGTGAAAAATTCTAACGAAGGCAAAAAAAAAATTTATGCAAAGTTAATGCTGAGCTGTTTTATAATGTATTTGGCACAGATGATTCAAATAAATCAGTGTAACAAACTTAATATTTGCCTGTCTAGCAACAGCACCTCCTAACAATAAAATGAGTTTAAATGTTGGCTAAATGCCTAATAAACGAGTTGTTAGCTTTTGTACTTTAATGCACTGGCTATTAAGTAAGCAAGTCAACACATCACCAGTGGAATCCAAATGTGTGCAGCAGGCTTTGCTACAAGCCAAACTCCTAAACTGGTAAAAGAGGGAATTAAACACACCTCAAATACCAGCTCCCCAATTTCACATTCATTCAGTAATCTTTTCCAGTCTATTATATCAAAGAACAATCCAATTGTGGCACTTAAATCCCTGTGTACAGTTGCCAAAAATAAATTCCTTAGCAACACTTGATATATCCCCAGAAATGTTCCTGCGCTACAGAAAATTCCAGTTTCTGATTTCCACAGTATTTCAGGTGTGACACACTAATGCCTGTCATTATCCACAACGTGGCTCACCATCAAGACTTGTATTTTCTGCAGATTGGTGTCTCTAATTGCAGGCTCTGAGCACCTCCTTTCCCATCACACCTGCCACGCAAAGAAACGAGGCAGGTACTTCAAACCAAGTGGGTACTTAAGTGGCACCCTACATAAAGGTGCTCTCCTGAGGCTGGAATAGGTTTGCAAGCTGGGACTGTATAAAAAAGTACAATATTTACAGAACAATCAGGTCACGCTTCTGTGGCATAACGGTTTGGATCATGTCTCCTCCCTCCCTCCGGGATCTCCAGAAGGGTCAGTGAAGCTTTCCCACCAGTGAGGGGATGGGAGGTGTCTCAAGGTGCTGCACAGGTACCTAAACTGTGCAGACCCCACATCTGTAAGATGAACTGTACTAAGAATTGTGTTTCCTGGGTATTCAGCCATATTTCCACCAAGGAAAAGGCCACTTCAAGCCATCAAGGGAAAAAAGTGATTAAATTATAGAAACAATCCCCCAAAACCCAACACACAATCATTTTGTTCCTGGAGTCAGGACATCTGTTCTGAGAGTGATGAGCGCAGCAGCCACGGTTACCTGGGCTTTATCACTCACACTTCAGTTATCAGTGAGCCACGGCTGCAGGGTGCCCACAGAACTCTGCAAAGCTTTACAAATTCCCCACAACTGGACAGATTTTCGTCATGGACCTCCTGAGGCAGCCCCCGTGCCATCATCCCCGTGGCCATTAAAACACACTGCACAGGCAAGAGCAGGCAGGAAACCAGCAGAGACTTGGAGAAGCCCACTGATTGTGAATATGTCGTCATTCCCTTTGGCACCCAACGTGGAAAAAGCATGCAGGCTCCACTGGATGAGTAACGATTCCAGCAGTCACTCACTCATCTGCATGCATTGGAAATTGGCTCCCAGCCTCCCTGCCACGTTCTTGCAGTCCTAATTATACAGACCACCCTACCCTGAAATTAAACTTTCCCAACTGTTACATCAATATTAAGCTTCACATCGAGGAATGAGATACCCAAAACGGAGGTAATTAGGTCAAATTTAAAAACAAGACTAATTTCAGAATGATTTGGTTCGCTCTGCTGTTGCTCACAGTAGGGTTTGGATCAGGTTCTATGGACTACACTCATGAAGAGTTTATTTAAGCCACTCCTTTGCATGCTCACCTCTGCACCAAGGAAGAGACTAAAGGGTCCAGAGTTCCAGTGTTTGGGTTTTGTTGGGGTTTTTTTCTAATATTTTTCTAATTCACTGTAGTTCCATTAAACAAATGCTGCCAGAAGAAATTTTCTGCATATTTCTCTAAATTTACACAAAGCTTTCTACTGGTTTGGCAAGTCCAGAGATCTTTATCAAACATTAATTTTCTAAGTCATTTTCACGCCTCTGTTTGTAATGAGTCCTTCCAACAAGATGTTGCTCATTTTCCAAAATTTCCAGACAATAACTTTGCTGGGGCTCCCTGCCCTGCACACCAGGCTGCTCCAGCTGCCAAAGGTGCACTTGTTCAAAAAGATTCTTTTGGGTCATAACACAGGATGGGATAAGATGGGCTCAGTCATCACCTTCCTGGGCTGGTGAGCTGGGGCCAGGAGCAATTATCTGCTGTACCTGTTCCCTCTGACCCAGCTCTGCTGGAGGTTTTACCAGAGCAGCACTGAGCCCAGCTGAGAGAGAGGCACAAACAGCCATCCCAAAGAGCTGGCTGGCCAGGAGGGAATTCATGTGGCTTCCAAGCTATTAGGCTCCCTACAGGAGATGGAGACAATTTCATTGTTCTCAGCCTTGAATGGAAAAAAAAAAGGAAAAAATAAAAGAGAAAAAAAGACCTTCCAGAAATGATATTTGATCCTCATACCACAGTTTTCTACAGTAAGTTGTCCCTCCTACTGCTGTTAATTTGTCTATTATTTTTATGTCCTCTCTGAGCTACTGTGAGGTGTCAGTGCTTTCATCTAATAGGAACATTGCCAAGCTGGCCTGGGTTCTTTAATACAAAAAGGCAGAGATGGAAAGAATAAAGGTTAGTTAAAATTCTTCTAACTCAGGTTTCCTTTGTGACTCAGTAGAGTCGCTTACATTTGAAAATGTGTGTAGATGCCTCTCACTGGAACACTTTTACACAAAGCAGAACAGACTCCGTCACTCACAATAGAGGTCACAGCCTGCAAACTGGAGCGTTACAGATAAAATCCTCTTCATCAATGGCTCAGGAGACAGAGCTGTCTTGGGGGGGGCCAAAGGCCAAGGAATGAACTCCTGCAGGATCTAAAGGCCATGGGCACCCTACGTCCAAAGCACATTTCTTTGCCCATAACACCTCTGGCCTAAGGAAAGCAGCAAGTGCCTAAGAAGAGGAGGGAAACACCCAAGTACACAGCACCACAGCATTTGTGGCTTCTTCCCACACCTTAAGCACCCCTAATTTTTAACTCAAAGCTTTCCTTTCCAAACTAGCTGAAGTCTGGCTTCATGGAAATGTGGCTTTCATGGTGGGAAGAGGTCCTGAGGTACTCCAGTGTCCTCACCCACATCAGACCGGTCTGGCAGGGGGTGGCAGTGGCTTTCCCTTCCCATCTCCCTGGCTTTTTCCCCTTCCCATCTCCCTGGTTTTTTTCCCTCAGCTCTTCTCAATCCTTTCCTGCCTGCTTTACACACCTCCTTGTGTTTCTTTCCTCCCTCTGCTCCTCTTACTCATTCACTTTGTAGTGCTATGTGCACTCCATGGCATCCAGCCCGCTGCCTTTGCACGGCCTAAAATAAGAGCGAGCGAGGCCGTGTGTCTGCACCAGTTACTGCTCTTTTGTGCACAGCAACGCATGCAATTGATCTTCTGTCAGACAACTGCTGCTGCTGGTGCCACTTTACACACTCGGAGTCCTGGGGCCAAGCGAGTTCCTCTGGCAATAAACACATCAGGAAGTGTTTGAGTGCGCGGCCTGATGCCGTCCCAGGGTGGGGAACGGCTCTCTGCCGTGTGCTACGGCGGTGCAGCCGCCCGTCTTTCTGGGCTTATTGATCTTCCAGGAGCACCAAACTCCTCCCTGCAGCATCAGCCTGGCCTGTGCTGACCTGGCACGGGGTACAAGCACAGCACAGGCTCCAGGAGGCCAAGTCACTGCAGTAAATGAGCTCAGCAAACCCCTGGGCCGCAGCAGGCTCTGCCTGGGGGGCAGTGATTCGGAATCTCTGCCCCACAGTCCCGTTCCTGATGGCTTGGAGGCAACATCAGACCCAAGTGTGTCATTCTGGGGCAGAGTGGAGGGGAATTCAATGCAAAAACACCTCCAAAGAGCTGTGAGAGAGAGTTGGAGCCTGGCAGAGAGGCGGCTGAGCAGCCCAGGAAGCCCCAGGTTGCAGGTGGAGCGTTTGCCCGCTGCTCCCTAAAGCGGGGCTGGAACGGGCAGTGGGGAGTGCTCCCCACGGGGCAGGGACGGCAGGCTCAGGGCTTGGGCCAGCCTTGCCACGAACTCTGGCCAAGTGAGGACAGAGGGGGAGAACCCCCGCTCTTGTTTTCCAGACATACCCAAAACTTTGGAAACAAAACCAAATGATACATCTTTGCTCAGCTGATCATCCATGCCAATAACACATATTTACTTTAAATAAATATATGCACAAATCTTAACTGGCAGCAAATTTTATACCTTTCATTTGGCTGATATTCCTGGTTCAAAGGGTATTCACAAGCACAGGAAAATAAGTGAATTATTTTAAAACAGAAGAATGTATTTGCATGCCTATAAATCCATAAAATATCTGCTTTTCCTGTTTTAAAGATATATATATATACACACACACACATATTACAATTACAGTTTTATAAAATAATTTAATAATTTGAATTCTGTTAGAAACAGTAAAGCAATTGAATGATCATAATAGAATCTGAATTTTTCATTCACATTTAAAGACAGAGGATGTCAAATGTTAGAGCTGAGCTGGTCTGCATCAATTTAAAGAATATATAAATTTCCAGGTAACAGAATAAATACTTCTGAGGACACTTGGAAAAAAGCCTTCTGAAGATTTTACTCTTTCTACTTCTGCATGCTGAGTGCCCCTCATGCAAGTTTAATTTCTGCAGTGATGGATATCCTGAGAGACAGAAGCTGCATTATAGACATGAAGATAAAATAATCCCTAGGTGAGAAGAACCAGTTTGGTCTCAATGACTCTCTACTCAGCACTGCAGGTTAAATCGATTTTATTACCTTTGCTAGTTAGCATAAATATAACCTTCCTGATTAAAATACTAGTTTGTCAAGGATCAGACTCCCCTTACCTGGTAATAATCCAATACAATTTAATGACAGAGTTCCTGAGGAAGGAAAATGATCTCTCAGTATATTCCTTTTCAGAGCTGAGTTGCAACTCTCTGGCCTAAGCTTTTGTGCTGGTGCCTCCTCCTCTGCCCTGACCCAAAGGCTGGGTCACGTGAAATGTTTGTTCTTCATCTTTCCAGCCAGGAGAACCCCGAGCACCATGAAATAAGTTCTGTTCTGGAGCCTTTCAAATGAGACCACGGAAACTCAGCCCCTGCTCAGCACCGATTTGAAATAACCTAATCCTATGAAATGCTAAATGGCAAAGCTCCTGAAATCCTGTTCCTCAGGATATCAGCCCTGAGTTGTGGCCTACCACAGCTTGCCAAGATGGACCAGGCTCTCAGGGCATTTTTTCAAGCCCTCTTGCCCTGGTCCCACTGCAGGCTAATTTGTGGCATGTTCCTGAAATGCTTCCAGAGAACTCTCAGGAGCAAAGGACACAAGAATTGCAAGGCTCCATCCATTTCTTGGCAAATGCTGTGGAAAAAACCTGCATGGTCTTCACAAAAGTGGGATCTGTTTTCTGGAAACCACCAAGGACTCGTGTCTGGTAGACTCCCAGATTCTGGCCACGTGTTTCAAAAGCATTTCTTGCACTAATTCAGCATCGACAGCCCAGGGTAAGATGCCAGCCCTCCAGCAGCTCAGCTGTTCTGCACAGAGGGCTGACAACACCTGATTTTCAGCAAAGCCCCCCAGCCCTGACTTCCTTACAGGCCGTGTCTGTAGTCAGTGCAGAGATCCACACAGATCCTTCCCCATGGAATGGAAGTGCTGGATGCCAGCTGCAGGCACAGAGCAAAACTATTTATGCTTGAAGAAGAAACTGTGTATTTTTGAACCAAAACACTGCTGCTTCAACTATGCCCAGCAAAATGAGATTCTCAGAGTTCTGCCCCAAGGAGAGAGCAGGAGGGAGAAGAGATGCAGATGGCAGCGATCAATCTCCTCACTCAACGAGCTACCAAAAAAAGTCCTTTGAGATAGCAAAAGTAAGGGCAAAGCAAGGCTCCACACAGATCAGAACAGATGTGGGAATATATACTGGTGTGTGTATATTTAAAATAAATCTCTTCTTTTTATGCTCTTTGTTCAACTACATTATCAAAAAAGAGGTTTTAAATACAAGCTTATGGGACTACTAAAGAGGTGAATTTATGAATGTATTCCTAACAAAACACACTCTGCAAGGCTTTAATCTACGAATTGTGACAACCTTGGACAAAATGGATTTTTAATAGAATATAATGTAAACTGCCTGAAATATTGTGATAAGGAATTTTTTTTAAGTAATGCACAAAAAAGGCAACGATGCACTCTGCATGAAAGGAGGAAAGGTCTTAATTTAAAGCATTTTAATGGACACTCAATTTGCGTAGGGAAATGTGAGAAATGGAGATGAAAAACTCATGATAGCAGTAACACTGCAGAGGGGAGAAGGAGAAAGATTAGAAAAGTAAGCAAATTTGAAAATGCTCCAGCTGATAACAGGGGCTGAAAGGAATGCAGACGGGATTAGGACACGTCAGTGCCGAGGCACTGCTCTCCTTGCAGGCAGTGTCTGTCAGGGGCTCTTATCACAGCTGAGCACTGGGCAAAGCACAGCCCAAGTGCAAAGCAGACCTGGCTGGGGTGAAGGGCACCGGGCGGGCACAGATCTCAGCCAGGGTGGCTGTGACTCGTGGGGGTTTCTTGGTGTCCCCGGAGCTCCCGGAGCTGTGCCAGAGGCTGACGGGGCTTTCCACCCCACGCAGAGCCCGAGGGAGGCTCAAACCCGCCATGAACTCGGCCAATTCTTACCCAGAAATAAGCTAAGCTCGGCTCAGAGGCTCAGTCCTGGCTTACCCACTGCTCCTCCATCAGCTGGGCGAGCCAGCAGAAGTGAAACTAATTCCAAGAGAGAAAAAAGCATCTCCCCCGAGGTGGAGACGGTTCTGTTTGCTGGTAGCTTCTGCTCTGCCACAAGAGAGGTTGGTCCTGCACTCTCACTCAAATACAAACTGCCTTTAATGAAGCTCCTTGGACTGCTAAAATGAGAAACACATGAACTGGGTCTAGTGACAATTTTGTCACGTTGACCTTAACAGAAGCAAGTTCAGGTCTCCAATCATTTAAATGAAACAGCAGAACTCCCACAAAAACACTTGACATTCTTCAAAAGAAACAGGAGGGCCACCATTATGACCAAAAAGGCAAATTAAAGTAAAGATCAAAGTTAAATATTTACTCCAAGCACTACAATATTTGCGAATCTGGAAGTGATCTTTCAGCAGTTTCTATTTGCATACTTTAATTAATCCAAAAATATTAAACTAATCTCACAAAGGAAAGGGTCAAAGTATTAATTAACTTGAGATTCATTGCTTTTGTGCAATTTAACAGTTCAACACAAAGCAAAACTCAGTTTTAATAAAAACTAAGTTACTGTGACAGGTATAATTTCATGGATTAGTGAAACCACGTACAAGGCAATAAGTTTCAGTGTTCAGGCTATTTTTTTTTTTTGGTCCAACTTTAAAAATAGTTCCTTCATTTTGATTTCAGTAACACCAGATGATCTTAATCTTCCTTTAACCTCATATTTCACTTTCAAACTGATGGCTTTCCACCTCGCTCCGAAGGGAACAGAGGCCACGGCTGCTGGAGGAGAGAACCCGATGAGATTCGGAGGGAGCAGACCCTGCCCAGCTGCCGGGGCTGAGCCAGGCTGAGCCCTCCCTGCGTTTTCCACCGTGTCACCTCTCAGCTCCAGGACAGGTCCCCTCCGAGCCAGGCCCCCGTGCCTGAGCTCCCATCCTCCAGAGGGACTCCGTGGCTTCAGCAGCAGCTTTGGAGGGAGTTGGGACACCTTGCCAAAAGACAACGACTTGGAGACCAAGTGCCAAAGCCGGCGGCCAGAGCTCTGCGTTGTCAGCCCGTGAAACCCCAGCAAAATAATGATGGGAGGTGGCTGGAACCTCCCGCATCACCTCACAACTGCGACTTACAAATGGGAAGCAAGAGGGGTCTTCCCCCACCTCCCCTTTTTCTTCTCTTTCGTTTTCTTTCCTTTTTTTTTCCCTCTTCTTTCCTTTTTTCTTTTCTTTCCTTTTCTCTTTTCTTTCCTTTTTTCTTTTCTTTCCTATCCCTATTTTTTCTTTAATTGAGGAACGAGTGCCTGGAACAGCTGATGAAGGGAGAGGCTTGCCTGGAATTCGTGCCACGAGGCTCTGTAGCACCTCTGCAGAGACTCTGAGTGGGGAATCACCTCCCCTCACTTCCCAGCCTTCCGAGGCAAATGTCTGCGTCCCGCTGAGCCGCCTCCCCTCTGCCTCGGTGCTGGAGAGACCCAGGCACTTTTCCCTCGCTGTTCACCTGTTTTACACAGCCAGGAGAACTCTCCTCAGCAGTGCCTGTTGCTAAAAAGCAATTAAATAACTTCCCATTAAATATTCAATATCTTTCCGCATTAAATATCTTTCCCCTCAACACTTCTGTGGCAGGTACCCGGGGCTGGATGGGATTCGTTTGCTCCTCAAATACACCTTCAGAAACTAAACAGAGTAGAAACTCTCCTTGTACTCCAAACCTCTGACCATAACCTTCCTAGGCCTAAGCAATTACTAGCAACCATCTTCCTCCCTTACAGGAGTTTTCAGAAAAAAAGATGGATGCAAAAGACTCTGCGAATAAAAACTCTGACATAAAGTTTTTTGATTTCCTAATTATTATACAATTTCTAGCTAAATTTATGCAGGGTGTACTTTAACTGCGGAGTAACTGCAGGATAATGGGCAGAAATCGCTTGTTTTGTAAAATCCGTAATTCTGACTAACAATGTAAATTTCTCATTACCTTTGATCCAGCTGGTGGGAGCATTCCCAAAACAAACCTACGGAGCATTCCAAGAGTTCAGAGACACTCAGAGGTGTTTTGCAGCAATATTGAGTAACAGTGAATAGCTGTTACTTTCACAGGTTTCAAATAAAGAAGGCTGCATTGTCCTGTATTGCTTTCCATTGTTCTCTGTATTTCTCTATTTTAGTTCATTTTTTTCTGTTGGCTCTTTGGCAACAGGAATTCTGCTGCCCTGAAGGGTCATGAGAAGCAAATGTGAGCTAGGACTGGGGGGCTGCCTCCAGTTTCATTCAATAATCCACTCCCAAAACCTCGGAAGTGAAACAAAAGAGAGAAAAAAGCCCTCATCAGATCACCTACAGCTTTTCCAAGGGGGCTGAGGAGGAATACTGTGGCTCATTAAGGAAGTTTTGTGTGTCTGTGGCAGCATTTGGCGCAGTTCACGCGGGAAGGGCTCACCTGTCCTCGGCGCCCGGGTCGTTGTGCACGCAGGTGACGGTGGCCGTGGTCCTGGCGCTGTCCGTCTCCTCCTGCACCCCCCACTGGTCGGCATCGCTGACCCTGATGTCCGTGATCTTCACTCCTGGGGCCGTCCTGATCCTGTGGGGGAACAGGGATTGCCTCAGCTACAGATAAACCCGGAACACGGAGGGTGAAAGGAAGTGCTGCCTCTCCCATCAGTAACAGACAGGTTGCAACCGCGAGTCACTCCGCTTTAAAAACATAAACCAGCTCCAGTCATTCTAAAGAGGTGAGGTATGGGTTTCATTGTGTGCAAAGCCAGCCAACTTTAGCTTGAGCAATGTGGAGAGAATAAGAATGGTTTCTGCTTCTGTGGCACCAGTCTGATACAAATGAAACAGATGTGAGGAAGCATAAGTTGATTTAATTTGCTGTGTCTGTCCTGCACTTTAAGATGGGGAATAAGAGCAATGTGATATGAAATACATCCTCCTGCCTGCAAACCTTCGGGAGTGAGGTATCTTCTAATATTAGGCTGGTCTGCGTGGAAGAAATGAGTTCCACTGCTCAAAGACCATAATGCAGGAAGGAGAGAAAAGGAGTAAGTTATCCTAGACTGAGGGAGGAAAAGAATTATGCCATTGCACCAGGATCTATCAAACTGGGCACGTCAGACTGATGCTGCTGAAAATAATATGATGCTGACGTGGAAAACTTTGATTTCCTGAGCATGGCTAGAGTCTGAGAGCAGTGAGGTAGCTGGTAAATGTCACCGTTTTTTGGCTTAAAAAATATAAAACTTGCCAAAAATAAAAAGTCCATGCTCCAGCGAGGCTCGGCGTTAGGAACAGATTGCCAAGGAATAGGAAACAAACTGCTTTTAATAGCAGGAACTTCATTTGTGCAGCTTGACTCCTGAAACAAGCCTGGGATTACAACAGGAGGGCTGCAAATATGCCTGGAGAACAATTAGGCAGAAAGAAACTGCTGCAGCGCCACGCTCGCCACTACTGCGACTTAATTAATTAAAAGCAAAGCCAAGAGGGACCTTTTAGTTATATGGTGGAATGAAACAGCACCGCTGAGACCTGCAGCGTTACTTAACAGTGAGTTGTGATGGGTTTGCCCCGTGCCTCATGGCCAGTTGGTGCTCATGTTACACCATTAAAAATTCCCTTGAAGTTCTAGCTGGGTTCGTGTGCTTGGATCAAAGTGAGTTCACGACTCGATGGGTGGGCTTTTCCTCCGACGAGGAATTCATTCATCCTGCTTTTATGATATCCTTAATTTTGCCTGTAAGGCTTTAGTGACTTGATGGGTCAAATCCATGCCTGGCATAACCAATCTGATGAAAAATATTCTCTGTAACAGAATTTTACTTGATATTTTTCTAATTGTCTCCTTCCTGCTTTTCCACAGGCATTCATCTCTCCAAACAGCATTCCTCAAAGCTGATGTGCCTCTTTCCTATCACCTCCTCTTCTTTTTTTCAGAGGGACATTCACTTATTCTGTAGTAATTACACTGCACCAAATAATTCCTGCAAGACACCTGCATGGCTTCATTTCAGACTGACTTGTAATTTACATGAAATAGAGAATTAGGCCTTCAGCAATGGATTCAATTATTTCTTTCATTAGACTTAGTCAACCACTTTTGAAAAAAAATCATTAGGGCCTGGCAAAAAAAAAACCCAAACAAACCAAAACACCACTTTTTACATTTTCTGTTTCCCAGCCAGAATTGTAAATTTTTAACAAATTCACATCACCGTTGCCTCAAGTTCTCATGTTTTTCTTGACAATGTGTCTGAAAACTTCTAACCTGACTTTTCATCCAGGCCAAATCCTGGTTAATGAAAGGTGAATTGAAGGGCAGGAGGTGCTGGGGGGGACACGCAGGCCAGGACAACTGGATCTCATCCACGATTTCAGCATTCATCAGCCTTTTCCCATCTGCCACAAGCTCGTTATGTCCTCCTACACAGCTTTTGCTCTGCAGATATCTTCACTCTGCAGCAGCTACTTTTGTCTGTTCTGAACCAAACCTGGGGATGAAGAGGATGAGGAGCCACAGCGAGGATGAGGAGCCACAACGAGGATGAGGAGCTACAGGACACAGTTCCTGCACACGTGGGCAGGATTCAGGACCCCTGTGCAGCTCCTCCTGGAGCTGCTGCTCCCCTTTGCCTCCATCAGTGCTCCTCACACAGAGCACAAGGATGCACGAGCTCCAGCATCCCCCCCTCTCTGTGCATATCCAGCTGGTCCAGCCTCTCTCAGACACTCTGCACCCCGAACCACCGACCTCGCTCTCGGCTCCATCCCTCAGCCAGGGAGCTCTGCTGGTCATCCTCTGAGCGCAGCTACGAGATGCTTTTTGCCATCAGGTGAGACTCTCCTGCTGACCCAGGCTTGGCTTCCCCCTCAGGGTGACCCTCCACAGGAGGCCCTGTGGTTTTTGGCCCTGCTGGCTGTGCCTCCCCCTTCCCCTTTCTGTGCACCCCCTGCCTCGCTGGGTGAGCAGCAAGTGAACATCGCTCGCTGCTCCCCAGCCACGTTTTCCAAAAGTGTCTCAGAATGCTGCATTTTAGGAAAAATTCCAGTCTAATCCCTTGCATTGCATCTGCTCTGGTGGGCTGAGACAAGATGTCATTTTGCATTTTTGAATATCAGTAGAGCCAGGAAGGTTGAAAGAAGGAAGAAACTACATTCAGCTTCTCACTTAGGAAAAGTCAAGAAATTCAAATGAAACCAACCTACGTATGGGAGGTTTGAGCCTACTGTTCCTCAGATAAGTGATTCATATCTTTAAATCTGCCCCCAAACTCCACAGGCACAAAAATTATTGTAAGTGTTGGGGACTGAGGCTTTGAAAAAGAGTAAGAAATTCCTACCAGAGCTGACATGAGCTGGAGAAAGGATGGTGAATGGCACGTGTGTGGGCCCTACTCTGTGCCAGGCTTCAATTAGAAGCTTGGGTGGATCATTTAGTTTCCTTATACCTCCCTTCCCCACGTGTAAAATATTGAGAAGCGTTGCTCTACCAACTCAAAAGGAGCCGTAAGGATAAATGGAATTGCCTGAAAAAAATCTGATGTCCTTTAAATTTGCCAGCTGACAAAAATTCTGCCATCTCTGGGCTTGAAACTATGGAGCTGCTGAAGTATTTCATAGACCCGTGACCCAAGAAGCAACTGTTACCACTAAGATGGCTTAATTACTTTTTTAATAAAGATAATTTTGAAATCAGAGGGGGAAAAAAGGATCAAAACATGACAGCCAATTGGAAATTTGGCAAAACTGACATTTCATTGCCATGAAATACTTGCTTTCTGAAAAGCAGAACTGTCAGACAGAAAAGTGTCCTGTTAAAAAGCCCCTGCCCACCTTTAAAACATTACACCAGCCATGGCATTTGATAATGCAATTAGCAGGGATGTGAGACAGGGATGCTGAGGGAGCTGGGCAGAAGTTACCCTGCACCAGGGCCTGTTTATTCAGGATATCTCTGCCTCGGGGGTGAAGGGGATCCTGCAGAAATGTGCCCCCACCAGCACCGTCCCGTAAGATCTCCAGGGGAGGCAGCTGGGGGAAGTGCCAGAGCTGCTTCAGGGGAGTGCAGCCCCTCCTGCAGCTCCAAAGGCACAACGAGAAGCTGCTTGCAGTGTGGAACACATTTGGTAGCCCTGGCAGGACCTTCCCCTGAACAGCGTCCCCCATTTACTGCAGAATATGAGGATCCAAACGTGACGGACTGGATGGAGCAGCATTCCCAGCCCGCCAGCTTGGAACGGGCAGGAACTCTTTTAAAATGCAATCCCAGCCCAAAATGTATCCGAGCCCGTGAACTGAGCCGCTCTAAAACTCTTCTCTCAGTTCTCCCAACACAAGGAAAGGAGAAGGCACAAGAAATGGCCAGGGCTGGGAAGAAACTTAAGGGCTGCAGGAGGGGTTTCAGCAGCGAGCACTCGGTGTGGGGAATTCCACGGCCTCCCAGTCAATTAAGTGGAAAATCTGAAAGGTAAATCCTCGCTTGCCACAAGCCCCCAGCCCCAGTCCTGGCAGCAGGAGCTGGGAGGTAAAGTCTTGGCAAAAGGAACTTTAAAATAGAAACAGAAGGAAAAGATATTTGGGAAATAAAACAGAGATGTGCTCACAGCAGATGGGAAATGCTCAAAATGATGAGAAAAACGACTTTTTCGGAGCTATTTTAGAAATCCTGTTATCCCCCACTCCCCAATCCATTATGGGGGAAAGCATGATCTGAGCTAAATTCACTCTCAATGACGTACTAATAATAACAGTTATGATAAATTTCATTTGTAACTTCCAACCACTTCTGTAGTCAGCCCTTCCACACGCATTTTTAGCCCAATTAAAAATAAAACCATTATCCTTCCCCTACAGGAAATCCAAGCTGTAACCAGTTTAGTCAACTTGCCCAAAATTATACTGTCTCTGCAGAGCCAGAATGAGGATTGATCCATCCCAGTTCCCAGCTAGACACCCCTCCCCATCTTTAACACCAAAGCAGAGCAGAGCTGGGTAATTCCGAGCCCTCACAGAGCATTTAACATATTTGAAGAACTGCACAAACAGCAAGCAATTAGTTCTGAACGAGGTCCCTGGGGAGTTTCTAGTTAAAATACATGTGGTTTAGGATACATTAAACCAAGCATTATAAATTAAAATAATCACTGAACTCAGATATAACATCTGGGGACTTCTGGGTGCGGGTGAGATGGGCAGTGTTTCTATAAAGGAAGGAAGACAAGTATTCCTGTAGGGGTGGAGGAGGGGAGGGGGTTGGCTGGGAGGTAGAAGGAGGTGTGTGATGTATAGTTCCCACATCCAAGTGCACTCTGTGGCATTTGGGAGGAGGCTCAGACAGTCAGGAGTTCATCCCTGCGAGCGTGAGAAAGCAAAACCTTTTGGGAAATGCAGTCAGAGCAGAGGGAGGGCTGAGGTGGGACCACAGCTCCCCCCAGGAGAGGCATCATCCCTCTCTTCTGTATCTTCCTGAGCCTCCTGGCCAGAACTCTTCATGGGTAATCCAGAAATAGGAGGGAAATGAGGTGATAGTGTCACCAGAAAACACATGGCAGAACCAGGAGTTAGACCCGGAGCTGCCAAGGAATATTTTGGTATCTTCACCCTCCACCCAGGCAGCTCCCCTGCTCCTGCTGCAGACCCACTGGGAACAGCCACGAACGAGCAGTCCCTGGCAAATGCCCTTTCTGCTGCTGTGGGCCTGGGGTGTGTGAAACGGGAATCCTGCACTGCCTCACCTCTCGTGGAACTCAAATTTACAACAGCTCACGGGATCAGGTCCTAAATCTGCACAAGCTAAGCAAGCGTTTATTTTCCAAAACATTTTTCCAAGAACTTTAGTTCTTTGTTCTTTTATATTTTAAAAGACCCGTCACAGATTTATGTTCAAATTACTTCCCCATCAAATTCTCCCTAAAGCAGCAGCACTGGGCCAGCTGTGTTTGCTTCTGCAATTCCATATTAATGTCACTATAAGCACTATTTTTCCAAGTATGTAAAATACACTTTAAAATACACGAAGACCCTGCAAAGACCTAAGCCCTCTCCAAAAGGTCACAAGAGTAGAAACACAAATAATATTCTGCTCTATAGCAAAGTAAAACAAGCAGCCCACACAGCCCCACAGAGAGGTGTAAGTAGATGGTGAGCAGATGGCAATTTGGAAATAGCAGCTATGAGGCACCAAACTAAAGGAAACCCCAGGTAAAAGGGTTTCACTGATGGTAGCAGCAGGCAAAAAGCTCAGCGTGGCCCTGGAAAAAAGCCAGTGCCAAGAGGTGTTGCCAGTGAAACACTGGTGGGATAAAACCCCCAGGTCTGCCCTCGGGGACAAAGACAGCTCGATACTCAGAGAAAGGCAGCAACTTCCAAAGTCAGCTGGAGTTTTAGTTAAGATTTGACCTCTGAATTTCACCCATGCTAAAAATTGCTCCAGTGCCTGACCCCTCAACGCATAATTGGCTCAAATGTGTCTCCAAAACACGACCTGGGTGTGCTGTGCTCTGCCTGCCTTGGCCCCGTTTGCCCTGAAACACCTCCCCACTGCAGGGTCAGAGCTTTCCCTCGTGGGACTGCCCTTGCTGTGCCTCCTCACCTCAGCACTCTCCCACCTTTACACCGTGCCAGCAAATGTGCCTCTGCCTCCCTCTGGCTTCCCTCACTTCCTCCCTGCACCAGTTATTTTTGAATAACCTTTTGTAGCTGTCGTACTTAACCCTGCCAAGCATTTGGGGCTGCAGCTTCTCTGAGAGCAGCTATCGCTGTCACACGTCAGAACATCTCAATCCAACGCACGCTCGGGGAGGAACGGCAACGCCAAAGCTCCGGGTAGGACAAACCAGACAAAACAGGTTCAGGGGAGCAGCACGGTGCAAGGCAGGAACAAATCTGCTCAACAGAAGTGGTGGCTGACAGGAAAAAAGCCCAGTGACTCAGAGAACAGAAAACCCTTTGAAGCCATGGAGGGGATCAATGCCGAAGATTTAGAATGATACAATTACCGCTCTTCTACCCCAAAAGGTGAAGCTATCAACCTATTTTTTTTTTTCAGCCCATCAAATGTTTCAAATTATGTAAAACATCGAGCTCACTAGCATATTGGATTTTGAATAATGAAAAGAGTAAACAGGATTTTAATTTGGATTCTGACAGTAAGGCGCTTTCCATGTGATAAATTAACTATTAGGGAAGACAAATTAACACAACCACCCCTTGAGTATGATGGCTTATGATTTTAAGGAAGCTTTTACAGAAGCACGATAAAAATAAGGCAGGATGAAAAACAGGATATGATGATGGAGGGAGTATTTTACCAAAAATTCTTCCTCCTTCTTTTCACCAAGCTCTGCATATAACTTCTCTTAAAAAAATGCACCAGCTTCTCTCAAGAGCTCCCCATTTTTCCTAAGAATGTCTAAACATTTTAGGAGAGTTCCTCAGCTGGTCTAGATGACCAGATTGATGAATTTTAAAGTGCTTGCTTAACACTGAGATGTTAAATTTGACATCTGTGAAGCAAGGTCAGAAGAAGAGGTGTCACCCCTCCTTATGAATTTTTTTGAAAGGGAAGGTGTCTGAGAAACATTTTCTAGGCATAAGACTATGCTCATAAAATCAGCAAAGAGGATGTGATCGACTTCAAAGCAGTCAAGCATCATGTTATATTTCCATATCCAAAGGAAACTTCCCAAGTTTTGTCATTTTTTTAGAGGAGAAAAGACATTTTAAGATTTCATCTTCACATTTCAACAGAAACTCCATTTTTCAATCTGCTCTCTCTCTCCAGGTAAGCAAACGCAGCCTAGAAAAACAGCAGAAAGGCATTCTAATTGGCTTGAAATTAAAGCTATTAATTTTTATTCTTATTTATTCCTGTCACCAACCAGACCTGTTTTATATGGATTTCCAACACTGCTATGGAAACCTGAGAGGTTCTGAAGTCTTTATGTAACACGAGATGAAAACGCCGTCTCCCACAGCGAGCACTGTTTTCTTTGAAATATGTCAACAGTGGAATTTTGTCCCTCTGGGAGAAAAAGGGTTGCCAGGCACTGAGACAGGAGGCATCAGGTCCAAATCTATTGACTCAAGACATGTTATTAACCATTTAACTCTCTGGGCAACTTCAAAATAAGGATGTTTACTCACCTTTGCTTGGAAATTCATACAAGGAGAAAAAACTCTACTATTTCTATGGAGACACCATGTACTTGTATACCCAAAAGTTGCACTGAATTTCAATATATTCCTGTAATTTTCCAGTAGTACTTAAAACTGCAGGTCAAAAAGTTCTGTAACGATTGGCATTTTCTTAATACAACTAAAAGCCACAATTTATTGGAGTCCAGCTGGAAACATTGTTGTGTCTTTCACATACAAATTACCGTAATTAAAATATAAGCAAGTGTGGGTCTAGAGGGTGCTGAAAGCTCCTAAATTCCAGCAAACTCGTGCCAGCAGTGTTACAGGGCTGATGTTTGGGTTGCCAGCCCTGGCATCCTGCTAGCCCAGCTCCAGAGAACCCTGCTACACCAGCATGGACGGGGAGCAGCTCCTCCGTCCTTTGCCTGCCTGGAGGGCAGGAAAAACTGCCCAGAATTTGCAATAAATACACAATTCCTAGAACTCCCTGGACACTTTACACATTCAAAGTGTCCAATAAACATGAATGAACCATTCCTACTATTAATTAAAAGGAGACAGGTCTTTTCCCAAGCCTGAATGATCCTTGTATTACTGAACAGCTCCTCCCATCCCTTTCTCCTTAGGGTGCTCAAGCACCTCCAGCCTCCCCTGAAAGAGGAGAGATATTTTCCTTTATCCCAGTGCCTCCGTGGAGTTAACTGAGCTGGGATGGGTGGATTGCTATTCCAAGAGCTCAGGAGTGCCCGCTGGCACGTGCCCTCAGACATCTCAAGGGCTGAACTCGGTGCCCTTTTCCCTCCAACACAACAATCTGTGCTAAACCTTCTCTGCAGAGAGAAGAGGCGAAAAGCTGGAGTGGTTTTCTGTAGCACAACTACAGAACAAAAATCAAAGCCCCTTTGGTCTCTTCAACCTTCCTCTGAAGGAAGAATCTAAAGATCTAAAACACTCAGACCATGTCCTTTACCTTGAAACCAATGCAATGCTCTAAGAAATGAAACTCTTCCTTAAATCCAAGAAGTTTTAAGGGAGAATATGCATTACCAGCCTGAAGGAGGTCAAAGTATTTGAACTTGGAATTCTTGCAATCATGCAGAAACAGAGCTTTGGAAACCAGAATGAAAAAATCAAAGTAAGTTAGAGGTTTCCTCCTGCAAAGACAAAGCTGCTTACAGGTTTCTTTTTATTGAAAGGTTCCTTTCAGAAATCAGCACTGCAAAAATATTTGCAGCCTAAATAGAGTTCAGGCCTCCTGAGAGACAAAGAATTGTTATAAAAGGGTCATTTTTCTGCCTCTACAAATAAAAAAAAAAGCTCTGAAGGTCACAGATTCTGGAAGCACCTAAACAACAACAAAATAAAAACTTTCCATCCCTCTGCCTGCAAAAGTAGATGACGAGCTCCATGGCATTGTCCTGGTCAATGCTGGACCAGGGTTTACAGCATTTAAAATACTCCATCACTGCAGCTGAATTTGCTCACCACCTTGGAGACTCAGACATTTCCTTTTTAAAGTTTATTAAATACATTAATATACTATTATAATTAATTCTCCTTTACCAGACATCAACATGCACGACTTAGGGCCAAAAGAACCTTCCTGGGCTGCTGCAGAGTATTCCAGTCAGCCCTGGCGTTTGTTGGCTTTGTTGGACTGTTCGTGGCACTGAACTCATCCCAACCCCTGGCACACCCAGCAGCTGCTTCACAGCATGGAGTGGTCTTTAAGGGATCTATCCTACATTTTCCCATGCTTGCTCAGCACTCTGAATATGAGGACAGCACAGAAATGTTGAGACCAGAACCTCCACCCAGGCTGTGGCAAGGAAACGTTGACCTGAGCACAAGGGATGGAGTTAGAGGGAAGTGTAAAAAAAAACCGCAGCAATGAAAATCCTTGCAGAATTAAAAAGGCCACAAGAACTTTGCCTGAACTAGTAGTTGTTGTTTTTATTGGATTATTTTATGGGGTTTTATGTTGTTTAATCGAAGAAAGAAAATGGATGCCATAAAATATGCAGAGCTAACTGAGGCTGCAGAGTACATTGCTGAATATTGCTAGTAATGCCATTTCCCCTTCACTGTCAAAAAATAAAAATATCCTTCTTTATATCCCTGTCACATGGAACAGCAGTCCTCTCACGCTTGCCAATCAATCATCCTGGAGTGCACCTTTACCTTGAGCAGTATGTGCTAGGACGGTGAATAAGGAAACCTTAGGAAATAATCTCCCTTTCCACAAGATAGAATTCAATTTCCAGCATAGCTCAGACCAGTACTTTTCTTGAAAAGGTGGCACCATATATTAAAGCAGAAAAGCATTTTTCTGCTGGTAGTGAAAACTTTAGTGAGCATTATGATTATGTGGTTTGTACTCCAGGCACCAATGACCACCGAGCAGGCTAATAACGAGCGAATTCTGATGAGAACAGCCCTCCAGCTGGGATAAAACATCAAAGACCTTTTTCACCCTGTGTTTTTTTCTCCTTCCATTCTCCTTTCTTTACTGTAAGATTTTTTTTTCCCAGCCTGCAGACAATTTTCCAAGATCCTCCTCAGGAGTCAGCACTTCACTCTGGTGCTCAGGTAGCCCCAGTCAGCCCTTTGGCCACGGGGCCAACAGCTTTTATCTCTGGCAGCCCAGTTTGGGTTCTTCAGGTGGTGCTTCTCAGGAGCTTTTTGAACACTCTCTGCAGCTAGATTGAGCCTTCACCAACGGCTCTTCGAATCCCCCTTTGGAACTCTGCAGTTTTGGCAGGGATTTTGCAAGGCCCAAGCTTTGTCTCTGGTCCGAGCCCAGCTGTGCAGCAGGGGCTGGCTGGGTCCACAATCCGCTGCAATAAAGGCCAGGGAAGGCCCCACAAATGGATGGTGCCAAACCCTGTCTGCCTGGATTTGCCTGCAATTTTTCTAACTATGAAGATGAACAGACAGTTTTTTGACTTTGGATGCCCTGATGCTCCAAGTCCCAGCTTTTGCTCTTCAGATCTGGCCAAAATATCATTCTGCAAGCTGATGCCTGACAGACAGAGCCCAGCAGCCCCAGAGCCAAAGATGGGCAAAGAGTTCAGGAGGATTCAGCCCTCCAAAGTGTGTTGCTCACAGTGCTGCCACAGCTTAGAAAGCTTATCCAGCCTTGCAAAGCTGTCAGGAAAATTTATCAGCCACCACACAAAAATTACTAACTGTTTACCAGAGTGACTGATGGTAATGCAAGAAACTAACGGCATTTTACTTGCCTGTCGAAAGAAATTACTGACCCTGGACCAGCAGGATTGGGGAAGGAATCTTTAATCCTTACAGTGATTTTTAAATTAAACTCTAGTGTTCATAGGGCTGAAGATCAGTCACAGACAGCAGCTGGCTTCAGGATGGATTCCAGCATGATATAGCATGGACAGACAGGTCTGGCACAGCAATAAGCAGGGTGACAGGCAGCTGCACACTGTGCTTCTGACTTCTTTTTACAACATTTGCAGATTTCAGGAGGCCAAATCCATTTCCAGATCGTTAATCTCTAACAAAGACCCAAGTCCTGGCACCATGCATGTAATAAAAAGTTGGGGATATAACAGGACAAAAAGGCCATAATCAAAAACTGGAGGCTTCAGTGGCAAAGGAATGTGCTCCCATTTTGTCTCTGTGTTCGGAAGAGTATTCCAGGATTAGGGGTAACTCACTTCCTGAATCAGTAGAGGGATAGAACCATTCCCTCTGTAGCTTTCCCTTTCCTTCCTAAAGCCATCCTAAATCCTCCTTTATCTTTTACCATTTTTCCTTTCCCATTGCAGCTGTTGCCACCAGGACTTCCCTGTTCCGGTTTCACCTGCAGTGCCAGCACTCCCCCTGCAAGGACAGCAGATCCTCCACCATGGCTCTGTCACAAGATCCTTGTTAAATGGGTTACTTCTCTAGTTTGGGGGCAAACAACATTCATTCAGGAGATTGCCAAGGGAGAAGGACTGAAAAAAGGTCCTTGAGCAGCAGCTGATTCTTACAAGCAGAAGCACAGGTGGCTCCAACACCCAGCACTGCCCTGGAGAACTTCTGCAAGACAAAAAGCAAAGGACAGCCCAACTTTCGAGGATATGAATGAGCCACTCTCACAGCTTTGATTTTGGATAGCCTGTTTTCCTGACCAGTCTTTATGATTCAAGCTCTTTACACATCCTCAGAAACCAGATGAAAAACCATCTCTGCCAAAGGTCACAATCAAAAAACGGGAGGAGGAACAATCCATGTTTCATGAAGACTACACAGGCCTAGGTGCTAGAAACCAAGAAATCTCTTAAACTTTCAGCATGTCAAAGAAAACATTGTGTTTGCAATAACACTCCAAAACCAGGCTTCCTCACTGAGGGGAGTTGTGGGGCACAGAATGAGCTACCTCAAAATCCAGCCACAATCCATTATTACACATTCAGTGATTCTCAGTGAAAAACGCTCACAGTGAGATGCTGTATCCAACTGAGCATCAAGCACTTCCCATTCCTGTTCTGCTTTCCCAATTCTGCTAGTCCCCAACCCTGTTAGTCATGAATTCTTGATTAATGAGCCTTGTTTAGAGGATGTGAATACTGAAATTGCTCTGATATACAGGCTCTAACCACAGAAAAACAATCTAATTCAGCGAGGGAATCTGCTGTGCTTAGGGGGGATTCCAAAGCTTCAATAAAGGAAATCAGCTGTTAAGTCATGCTAACAAGGGGCAGCACGCTGTGCTCTCAGCTCCGCGGTGCCATGTGATGGCCTCACAGCTTGGCATCTGGGGGCAAAATCATCTTCATGTGTTAAGGATGTTTAACATCTGCTTGTAAATCTGGGGCCAGTCAAAAAACAGCTGAGTGGAGCGAGGAGGATGCCAGCGTGGTTTTACACCAGAATCCTTAACTACGAGGAACATGAACACACACACACATCTCCTGAGCTTGTACAGCAAGGACCAATAACCCAGGGCTAAACTAATTATGACTTGTTATGCTTGAGCAGGAAAACAGCAGCCGCTCCTCTCCTGCTTCAAGGGGACGTGTAAAACAAGTGTCTTCGTGGCTCTTCTTCCCCGTGCCTGCGAGGGAAGAACTGTCTCTAGGGAGTCTTCAACTCCCAGGGTGTCCAGAGGAGCAGATTTCCTTCACAGCTGGGGACACGGGGACAGGCAGGACAGCTCTGCTCTCCAGGCTTGATAGCAGGGCTAGACAAGGCCCTCAGCAGCTCAGCCTTCTTGTTGACTCTAACATAAAAAATTAATTCCTCGGGACATGAAAAATCTGATATAGCAGTGAAAAACAAAAAGATAGTATTTGTCATTAAATAATATCACTCATCACGTGCTTGTGAATACTCATAACAATCTGGGGGGCGGAGGGGGGGACCTTAATTATACTTGAATGGTTTATAAAATGCACCAAGATGGAAGAAATGTTCCTTGTTCTGCTACAGCAATCATTTTCAGACACATTTCAGGAGGCTAATCCTAGAGACCAGGGGATTAATTCCTGAAGACGAGCCCTTCTCCCCCTGAGCTCCTCCCCAGCTCTTCTCAGAAAATGACCTTTTCTGATCTTAAAACATCTTGAAAAAGACAGAAAGATTAATTATGCTCCTCCCTACTTCATCTTCACGGAACATCTGAGTGGTTTCTACAGCTGCAAAACCTTTATGTCCACGGTGCTTCTGACTGCGCTGCTGAGATATTCAAAGACCCATTAAACCAGAGGGGAAGACCCATTCACTGAGACTTCGTAGGGAAAGGAGGTGGGGGAGGAGGCTTAAAATTGTCTTCTACTTAAGTTGAAGAGACAGCTGGAGAAGATTTATTCATAAATCAAACTCTCCCCTTTCAAAGAGTCACCCGTTCTCGTGGTGCTCTGCACACAGGAGAGGCTGTTGGGACTAAAAGGTTGAGAAATGCAGCCTGATCCAACGACTCTGCTCGTTCCTACAGAAGATCCATGGGACGAAGAAGCAAAAGCAAAGCAATCTGCCCTGTATTTTTATGGACACAATTTTGCACCTACAAGTCACAATTGTTTTCCAGTTGCAACATTAACACCGAGTCGGAGCTGACCTTTCAGAGCAGTTTCCTGCACGGGTGGTGTTTGTCAGTTCCTGCCTGATTGTGGTTGTAATTTTTTCCTCCAGCAATCATTGTCACTATGTCAGACCTTATCCTAGAGTCAAGTGCTGAGGCATTAAGGGACAGTGTCTTCCCAGCAAGTAGCTGCTGATACAAAGCCTTATTCTCAATTACCAATGTCAATAGCTTGTGGATATTAAAAGTGAAGACAGTGTGTTACTGAACTGAGATTACTTTCCAATCTGATATCTAGGCTATAAATGATCTGATTTGCTGATGAAGAGCTCAAATTACAAAGGCACCATTCCAAAAATCACTAAATATAAGGCTGACATCTCTTGATTTTCAGTGGCACTGAGAGCGCTCCATTCCTTCCTGGTGGTGTTGCCTTCCTGACTTGAATCTTCACTGTCAAGACATCATCCTCAATTAACTTCAGGCACAACCATTCTCAGTTTTAACACTCTGCCCACCAGACTAGCAGTGGGTTCCAAAAGTGGGTCTGCAAGCTGTAATCTCAAGCTCATCTATGAGAAATACCAATATTATCCATCTTTTCTACTTTTTGGAACAGTGAAACCTCAGCAGTGCAATTACATTCAAGTTTTGGCTTAGTCCTGGGAACATTTTATCTTATTTTCACTTGTGGAAGCCCTTCTTTACTGAATATTCCTGCAGTTAAGATGTCTCTGCAGTTTTATGTGAAAATAAGTAGCCACTGTCATACACATGGTGCTGCAAAGACTAAATCGTGATATTAAGCAAAGTCAAGATTTAATTTCCCTGCATGCAGCAGGTGAGATGGGGAAAGGCTAGATTGGGAGAATGTAATAAGCAGTCACAGGTGAACATAAAATATAAATGCAAAATGCATTTCCTCATATTTATTGCATTTTTTACATCTAAATCAGGCAGATTTCATTCCACAGATTGAGACTGATCTGAAGTAATTTAGTGGGAGGCTGGTAGTTGAAACACATAATCACATTTCTAGAACAATGTAATTACATTGAATTTAATGTGATTTCCTGCCACAGGTTTAAAAGTGCAGCCTCCTCCACATTCTCAATTTATGCTGAACATGACACTTGATGTAAGACTACTTTCACATAGGCAGGTAGAGCATTGCACGAGGGCAGAGAGTACTCTGTGACCACTTGAACTCCCCAGGACCATGAGACAAAGATGCCAGTCATGAGGTACCAGTAAGCTCAAATCCTAAATTTCTAGGGAGATGCTGTTTTAGCAGATGACCATTGATTTTAGATGTCATTTTCATTAAATGGCTCACAAGGAACAATTATGCCGACCTTAAGAACTTGTGCACAAGTCAGCTCTGCTCTGTGGAGCAAAGAAATTTGATTGGAAATTCCTAGCAGAGGAGTTTTCAGGTTTTTGTGGGTTGTAGATGTTTCAGAGAGTGCTACATTAAAGACTTTTTATAAAGAGCAGGCTAATAAATGGATAGGGCAGGTCATACCCGTGAAGAATTGCTAGGAAATACTGGGGGAAAAGCTAATTGCAACCTGAATGCAGACCAAGAGCTTAAATCCCAAAACAAACACAAGGACAAAGGGTTTGAAATGTATCAAAGCTAGGAATAAAATAGCACAGTCATTGGTATTTAACTTGTACAAATTAGTTAAAAGTTGGTCTAGAGAAAGGGTGTGAGCCAATGCATCAGGACAGCCCGTGCTGCCAAAACACTGCATAAACAGGAGGGTTACTCTTAAAAATAAATAACACTTAAGTTACAGCTGATCACATGAAATTCTCCCTACTATGAAACAACTCTAGTAATCTCCTTGCAGAATAATTCCGAAGTTGTACAAATGGAGGCATATTTACAAGCAATTTGCAAACAGAAAAATGAATAAATTGATCAAAAATGCTATTGACTGCTGGCAGTTCATTTGACTTTCTGCAGAATGCTTCAAAATTGATATTCCTTCATTGGAATAAATAAGTATTGAAATATAATGGATAATGAAGCAGATGCTAAAAGGCAAAGTGCACAGGATTATTTTTTTTTTTTCCCAAGACCAATATAAATCTGAATGAAATAAAAGTTGAAGAGTGGGTTTTAAAGCTGGGGACTTTCATGAAAAGTAAACGAACAATGGATTTAAAGCAGTATAATTACTGATGAATCACAACACTATGGAAAGGCCCTCAGAGAGCTCCAAATGTATTATACACTGTGGAGGGGGAGGGAGAACAAGGGAGAAAAAAGCCCCTAAAAGGAGACAACACTGAGCCCTCACTCAGCTCAACTGTACTGATGTAGTCGGCTCCCTTTAGGTTATAAAGCCAAACCTCAAGATTACCCCATGCATGGAAGCTTTCTTTGGCTTGAACAAAAATGTGGGAAAATCTCAAGATGTGCAGGCTGGAAGCAAACCAAGGAAAGATCTCAATGCCTTGGAGTGGCTTTGTGCCACTCGCTGCAGAGCGCTGCGCTGGGAAAGGCTCCCACAGCCAGGGACTGCGCTGAGGTGGCAGCGACAAACGCGGACGTGTGACAAAACCGAGGGACAGGAAAGCTCTGCCTGGGAGATGACGAGGAGTATTATTGACAGCTCAGCCACCAGCACGCCTCAGTGCTTGGAGAGGATAATGGGTCTGTCCCAGGAAGGGCTTGAGGAGGGTTGAAGGCAGGTGGGAGCCCCACAGGGCACAGCAGGACAAGCAGCGCCAGCTCAGCCGCCACATCCACCCGCTACCGACCCCACCACACATCCAGCACACGCAGCTCAGCTCCTCCTCCTGGGCCTGACAAGCTTCCCAACAGCTGCAGCACTTGCAGACTTCAAACCCTTAGCAGGGTTTCTTCAAAGAGTGAATGCATTTGCCGAAATTAATTTTGGGCTGCAGCTTCTTAAAAGGTGCCCATTTCTACATCAGGCAGATTAGCGGCAGAGCCGGCTGGAAGCTGCAGCCTTAATCAAAACCAAAAATGTTCTAAGCAGATTTTCCCTTTTGTTTACTGGAAAGCTACTTTCTTCAAGGTGACTCAAGACAAGAGGCAGTTTGCTTAAACAATAAGAGATTTGCCAGAGGTCCCACTTTTCATCCCTGATCACTTCCTACGGCTCAGGAAGAGAATTCTGCAAAGATACACGGGAGTACGACAGGGGAGTCAGAACCTTGGCTCATGTCAATCATTCAGCTGCAAACCAGAACTAACCAGACACAAACACTTGGATTCAAACTTGGCCAAAAGTGGTTAGAAATGAGGAACAATTTGGCTTCAGCAGGATCACCACTACATTAACTGGGAGGTCAACCCAGCTGTTCAGAACTTCCATTATGCACCAAAGGGATGCAAATCTCTGCTCACCCCATCACCACTCCAACAGATACAAATTCAGATTTCTTTCTGGAATAAGTGCAAATTTGCTTTGATTCCATGACATTTCATCACTTAATACATTTATAGCGTGTCAAGGGAAAACTTGACTGAGTTCACAATGCTGTACTGATTGAGCTCCTAATAGGAGCAGCTGTCAGAAGGACTTGCAAGGATAAATTTCAAAATCACATTTCCTAGTTGGCAGAGGACTTCCTGCACTTTCTGTACCTACATTCAGAACCTTCTGGGACACAGAGGTGGACAGCCCCTCTCTTCCCAGGTGCCACCAGTCCATGACACAGCAGCTGCTGCAGCCACATCAGTGCCTGCACAAGACTTTTTCTCCAGTCCTGCACTTGAGTCTCACAGTTGTGGAGTCAGAAAAAGCTTTGCTGGAGACTCACAAAGAAGCTGCGGGAGAGGAGTGAGAGACCAGTTGAGTGGAACCCACCAAAAGGTCCTCCAAGAACAAACTACCCAAGCACAGAGCTCGAGTGTGAGCAGAGAACACAGGAGGCAGCACAGCTGGAGGTCAGCATCTGCCTTAGCTGAAAATGGGAAAGATGACACAGAAAACCAACTCAATTCAAGTTTGAGCCCTTGGCCAGTGCCCCAGCCTCAGAGCTTCCTGCTCCTCTCAATCTCTACCTATGAATGGAAAAAAATATCTGGGGAGTTTTCCTCTGCTCCTGATCCCTCCTCGAAATCTTCACATTTGTTTAGAAAGGTCTTCAAAATACAGCTTCCAAGTGAACCCAAGCATTTCCAAATTCCTCTCCCTCTTTGCAGAGACCTGCAAGGCCCTGAAATGACCTACCTTGAGCACTCACGGCATGGGTAAACACATCACCCTGTTTTAATTAGGCAAAGAGGGGAAAAAAACAGTGCTTTTCAATACTTGAAACCAACCAGTTTCAAATAAATATTTAAAGTTGTCCTGATTGTTAGATAAGCAGCTTCTGCAAAGCGATTGCAAACGTTGCAATTGTTTTGCCACTCGGTCGCCAGCAGCTGGAAGCTCTGAGATGCCCATTTCAATCAGAAATTTTCCATTTCAAATTTGGCAGTTTGTTCGTAGTGAGAAATGCTTCCCATCACGAGAGCTTTCAGAAGACCATAAGGAGCGAAGCACAGGTGGCTTTTCTTAAAGTGGGGGCAAAGCACAGCTTTCTGTAAACACTCCTTTTTATCAGTAAATAAGTAAGAAAAGGTGCTGTGCCACACTTTCTGCACTGCTCTTAGGCAGCTGAGAGGCTCCTGCTAGACCAGACAAAGGCTTCAGTCAGTCCCACAGAATATTCTCAAACAAATGAAAAGAACGGTGGGAGGAATTCACTTTAAAGTGCATTCATTGTACTTTCCTTTTCATTAAATATAATAATATGCAACAGCTCCTTGTGGTGTTGTACGGACAATACTCTTCACTCTTTTTTCATGCCAGCACTTCAACCACTTGTACTTACATTCTTCCACCTAATCACTACCTCGCTGTTGTTAAAATCCATCATGCACTAGGGGCCAAATCTTGAGGTCCCCACTCAAACCCTCTCTTAAATGAGCTCTTAGGAGGATTTTTGCATGATTAAGCATCACAGGTTTTTTTTTCCCTAACTGATGTTTGAATAAAGAACACAAGAATTGGCCTTGATCATTACCATAATGCTTTCATGTTTTCCACAATGCCACTTGAAAGCCTAAAAATATGGCATAGAAGCCCTGCAGGGAATTAATGCAAAGTGTCTGCATTTGCACCAGGAACCAATTGCTGAAAGAAAATAAAAGGATATCTGAAAAAACCTGGAGGATGCATTAGCAGAAGCACTTGTGAGCAACTTGCCCTTTAAAGCACGCATGGGACAAATTCATCTCGAGAGTCACTTCAAAGGGAATGGTCTGTAATCAAAATTAATCACAATTAATTTGGCCCTAGGTTTCTGCCACGGAGAGCAGGCTCCTGCAGCCAGCGCTGCGGGCAGCGGATGGCAGGGATCACATCCACAGCGTCCACCTCTGCTGATATTGCCAATTCTGCTCCGCTGGTGCCATCATCAAATGCTGCAGCAGGATTCAGGCCAAATTTGCTTATCGGCTCTGAACCACGAGGCCAGCCAGCAATATGTGCTGAATGGTGTTCTTTTGGAGGATGTCATCTTTCTATTTATATTACCCAATTCTTCTCCTCCAGCTCCCTGTGGCAAACCAACAGTTGAAATCAGCCAGTAGAAGCTAATAGGGTTATGTAAGTGCCCATTTGCTGTACATATGCTCTCCCCCCTAAGGCAGGCAATCACCATGAGAGAGGTGCACCTTCCATTTTTCATGTCTAAGCACATCAGAGTTTTGGAGATGCTTCAGACAGTGTCTCCACCCTTGCTGGAGGAGCACATGTGGGGTCTGAGCAAGAAGCAAACAGCAGAGAACTGTCACGGGGGCAGACTCAAACCCAGAGACGCTTCTGGGCTGGACATGGATCCTCATCTGCCCACGAAACACAGCCCCACTAAACCAGGCAGAGATGGCAGCTCCACGTGTGGCCCCTCTCAAGGTATTGCTGAGTGGACACAACCCTCCAGCTTTTGGCCTGGGCTTAATCCCTTGCTCTGCCTGCGCAAAAGCAAAACATTTCCTTGATATGGAAAGATGCAGCTTCCCTGTCTCTTGATCCCTCTCAGTCTCTACGATCTGTTTCAAAGCAAACTGGGTTTATGGACCCGGATAATTCTTCTGTTTCAAAAATATTTAACTTACACTTAAAAGAAACAGTATTAATCCCTGTAATCCGTGAATTATTGTGCCCTTCACCCCAAGGTATGTAAAAATGGCACAGGCCCTGAAACATGATGGACTGTTGCCACCAAATCTCTTGCTCACTGGAATCGTCTAAGGTTTAAAACCTCAGGAAAACTGTCTAGGAAAGCTGAACTCCTTAACACCAATTTAGTGCTAAGAATATGACATGAAGTTTAAAGTAGGCATTTTAATTATGCATATTCACATTTTTTTGTTTGCTATTCTACCCTGAAACTTCATCCGAATAGAGCTCACCAATATACAGCACTACGGTTTTACCCACAGTCAGAATCTGTAAATTCAGTTCCTCTGAGTTTTCAGTCACATGAAGACAAAACTGATTCCTGCTGCCCCTTCTCCTATCTTGAATGTGTATTTTGGGAGGTGTATCTTCCCAGAATACAGTACTATCACTCCAAAAACACACCAAGTTTTTGCATGTAAATTCTTGTGACATATATCCAAGGTACGTGAAATCCAGCAAGAGCAACTGGAAATGCTGGATTCTTTTCCCCGGAGCACTTGCTCCCTCCTGCCAGCAGATGGGCTCTACTGAACCCAAAGAAGACGATACGAGCCTGGGTCACGCCACAAAACAGCAGAAAAAGAAGGAGCCATCACAGCAAATGAGGAATGTGTCATTTCCCCCATCTTTTCTTGGATGGTGAAACAGAAGGACAAGGAAAGCAAACAAATCACTCACGACCACAGCAAGAACAGCACCAAAATCCCCAAGCACAGGACATGCTACATACTTGTAGTAACAAAAAATATATCTGTCACTGCACGTCACACGAGCTCGTTCAAACTAAAAATTTATCACTTGCTTCGGACTCCAGCCAGGTGACAGCAAATATATCATGGAGCTGTCAACAATCTGCTAATCTGGGCTGTGAAGTGTAGGAATACAAGAAGCTTAAAAATATACTGCTCCTTCAGAAACCATAAATTTTGCTGGCTCTTTCTCACATGCCACTGGGTAATAGGTCTGCTCCAGCTCCTTCACTCCCACCTCCTGCAGTTAAACAGTTTCATTTTGCATGTCTATTTAGAGAGTGACAATCAGCCACACGAGGCAATCACCCATGGGTATAATACAAAGAAACACAGACCCTCTCTGGCTCTTTGACTGAGAAGAATTACCAGTGGCAGATTTAACTGCAAAGTTGGTACAGAAATCCCAGGACAGACACAACTAGATTTTCAGAGACAGCTGGAATAACACTCCTGCCCATCTGGAAACCTGATCTGTTGTGCTCTTTGGAGCAGAGAAGAAAGTAAAAAGAAGAGAAGGAAGACTTTTCCTCGTCCATCTGAAACCAAACCACGTGTCTAGGCTGCACCTTTTTGGAGAGAGTGCAGAGGATGCCACAGTCCCGTGAGTGAACACTCAAGGACCTCAGCTTCTCCTAGCTCATATATTGGACAAAAATTCAAACTGAAGTGGGGGAAGGAGCTTTGATTATAAACACAGGAGAAGTTTCAAAGAATACTTCACAAATAACAGCTTGTGACATTTCACACTGGACACATTTCTGGGAGACTACAAACAAAAGAGAACTTCCTTGTTGTCCAAGTCATGATGCTTTATGGGCAGCAAGCTCACTGAGGACTGCGCTATCCTGTGTGACCTGGCCTGGCTGGAGAAGGCAGTTTGAGCCACCGTTCTTTGTGCCAGTTCAATTCTTTAACTGAATTTCTCTCATGCCAAACACCTTGGTGTACCTGCCATTCTTCATTTCCTACTCCGGCCACAAACTTCAATTTTCTCTCCTCAGCACTTAAACAGCGCATAATTACAACTAATTATCGATCACTGAGGGATTACTAGTTGACAAATCCAATTTCCACACTGTTATCATGCATGACTGACTGGGGCCCGGAGAGGATAAAAGGTACCTGTGCTGCTGTGGAAAGCTGCAGGTGTCTGAGCTGGGGGGGACCAGCGTTGTCACTGTCACCAGAGCTAAACCCAGCAGGCTGCAGTGGCACCTGAGGGCTGATGTGTTTAGGGACCTGTTACACAAGACTCTATAAATCTACACCAAGTGACAGTCCTCACCCCAAAGAGATTTACAAGCCTGCAAAAGCCGAGCCTTTTACATCTGTAAATGTATTCAATTTGGCTGCATTTGTACCACTTTTGCATTCCATTTCTGCAAATATCCTCACAAGCAAGCGAGCTGGCAGCGATGTTCAGAGAAACAGCTCATTTCAGGGAAAAAAACGCCACTCAATTTTCCTCAAAGCAGATTTGAGATTTGCATGCTTTGGTGCAGCTGCCGCTCTCAACAAATTGGATAATGCAGGGAAGGGGAGAGCTGTGCAACCCCGGTGCCCCTGGAATGCAGCTCACATGCAGCCCATTAATGGCATTTGTGAGCTGCAGCAGGGCAGCTCCCCAGAAATCGGGAGTTTGCTGCCACGTGCTCTGGGTGTTGTACAATCGAGGCACTGTGCACACAGAGCGTTTAAGAAAAAAAGAATTAAAAAGACAAATCTGAAAGAAAAATACATGGAGCGGCTCAAACATCATTAAACGGAGTAAAAAAGCAATGTTTTAATACGAAGTCACGTGATGAATTTTTTCCCAGTTGTACTTCAATGGAGTTATTCACATAATTCAAGCAGACACAAATCCCAGTGTGAAAATATCTGTGCTCTGGTAGCCCAGTGGCAGCCCTTCCAGCATGACTTACAACAAAACGCTGGAAAAGTCCACTCCCGTGGTACACACAAATTGGTTTATTATTAGAGCTCATCCAGCACCATTATTTTCTGACAGTAAATGTGTTTTTAACGGAATTGAAATTGCTGTGAAGAACATTTTTCTTGCAAATGTTTAACTTTTCTTTGGGGAAAAACCACATTTTTGTTTCACGTCTGTTTAACATTAAGATACATTTCCCTTTCCATTCTGTTCCAAAGGAAGCACGACACAATTTAGAAAATGCTGCACTAAATCTTCCTGGCTCCTAAGAGAAAAAAAACTGAGAAGGAGCCTTACATAAAGAAAGATTGCAAGAGCCTTACTAAGGACTTTATTCATTAAAAAAGACTCAAGTCTATTCTGCTTCTTGTCTATGAAAGTGAAATATGATTTTATTAAATGAAGCCCTTAATATGTTTGCTAAGACTCTGTCAGGCTGAACATTAACTACATTTCCATTGTTTTTCAAGTCCGAAAAAGAAAGTTGTTCTGCAAAGAGACAATCTCACTTACAGCTTCTTAACCTTCAGACCAGCAGGGAAATTTGCTTTATGAAGTGCATTTGCAATATCCAGCTCACACACGGGGCACAGTGCGTTCATAAAGAGAAAATGCAACAGCTCTCAGAAACCGTTCAAGGAAGGGAGGGGAGAAAAAAAAGAGAAAAGAATAAACCACAGGACAAGCATTTCAGTTTGGGGTAGCAAATCGCAGATACGAGCCCCGAGCCTGGGTGCACCCCGGGGTGCGTGGAGGACAGCCCTGCACAGCCCTGCTCCTGCTCACTGCCACACAGTCCCTGGGGCAGCCCTGCGGGCTAACGCGTCTCTGCCCTTTGCAGGGGCTTGCACAGGGAGGAACAGCTCCTAAACGTCCCCCCACAGAGGCATTTTTAGGGGAGGTGATGCTTTGAGTCCTTTGCAGGGGATCACAGCCGAGACGCAGCTCCCGGTCCCAGCCGGGGCACCTGAGCCCGCACCAAGCCACGTTCTTCCCGAACCGCCTCCCCTCCCACGGGCGGCGTTTGCGGGTTTCCTGCTCAGACACAAGTCCGCTCTGCCCTCTCCTGGCCTGCGCTCACACCCGAGCCTGCATCCCCTGCGCGGTGCGGGGTGGAGGCACACGGGAGGGCTGGGCAAGGCCGGGCTCCGGGCACCACCCCTTGGGGGCACCCCCAGGATGGCACCTCCTTGCCCACCAACTCAGCACCCTTGGGTCGGGCACCCTCTGGGCCATCCCAAATCCATTTGTCCTGGTAACAGACCCAAAGGACAAAGCAGGAGCATCCCATGGACCCGCCAGCCTTCACTGCAAAGTAACAGTTTGAGGGTGGAAGGGGCATTGCCTTCCTCCTTTTGGAAAGCATCTGCTCTTTGAGGTGTATCACTGGAACACGAGCAATAAAAGCAGTGATTTGTCAAATGAAAGCAATGACAGACGTTTCTTGTACAAACACCGTGAGACATTACAGATACAGCAAAGTTACATAAATAGGCAAAGCATTAGAACTATTATCACCAACAACAGCACAGGGGACACAGCAGGTCAGCAAAGGAAGTGAAAAATAGCGGATGTGATTTAAGAGGCAGAGAAAATCTGAGCTGGCAAGTTGTAATTACTGCAGCTGAAAGCCAGCCAGGATCCTGGTTGACTGCCTCCAGGCTTAGGAAATGCAACCCGGAATCATTAAATGGCCAAATAATTGGGACCCGGGCTTCATGTCCCCAGTGAGACGCAATCATCGACGTGGCCACGCTGAGGTAGAGTTCCAGGAGAACCACAAACACCGTCCTGCCTGGCACTCCTGACTGCAGATCCTACAACCAAATACTGACCTGAACCAGATCTGCTCTGCAAGGTCGTTTTTCTTCCCACTGTGGTACAGCTGCAGGGCTTTTTCAACCATTCTTCAGCTTCAGCAGCCTGTAAGCATCTCATGTCTAGTCAAAGGACATCATTCATCCATTTTATGGTTCCCAGAATGCAAAGATATCTACCCAATTTCCTAAGAAACATTAATATTAAAGTATGGCTTTCTCAGCCCAAATCATGCAAGCTGAACAAAGTTCTCCTGACGTTTCATGACAAGGTGATTAATAATACGAAGAAGAAGAATGAAATGATACCAGATTATAAACTATTGTAAATCTTTCAGTCATCCCAGGAATAATGAATGTAGATTTCTTAGGAGAGAAGTACAGATTTAAACAGAATCATTTTAGTTTCCTTGTCAATCAAGAGGCTATTTATGTAATACCAGAAAGAGACAAGGATCTCATTTATTCTTAAAAGGAGAGTGGAGCACATTTCTTTAAAAACAAAGATTCCAAAGACCATCCTAAGCTAGAATTTCCAAAATTGTTAAAGAAAATGTTGCACCTTAACCATTATTGTTGATCACTGACCTTCCCTTCTCCAAGCAAGAGCCACAATGACCAGAATGCAGTTGCACTTTAAATGTCTCACCTGACATGACCAACCCTCTTCAAATACTTAAGATTAAGGGTATGGTCAAAATTGTACTAAGAATCCACTGGACCAAAATGTCCCAAACTTCCTTGACATGGGTTTTGGAGTCAAGCAAAATGCAAATGCAAACTCTCACAAGTTGTTCTACAAATGCTGATTAGTTTTCAACCCCCACCTCGAGACAAAGTTTATGGCCTTCCTCTGCTTGTGGCTGCACGGGGAACCCGGTGCCCTCTGACCCCTTGAGGCAGTCTGTCCTAGACATTACCTCAACACAATAATTAATAAGTAATAACACTGAATTCGAGCTCGTGGAATTCGCACAGGCTAAATGTTCCAAAGAAAAATGAATAATGCATGCAGAAGAGATTCATTTGGGGGAAAAAAATGTAGCTTCAGTTAGAAATAAAGCCCTGGTTGCCTTGGCAAAGAGGATTTAATTGCTGTAATCGCTACATCTCACATAAGGTCGCTGTTTGAGGGAGTCCACAGTACTGCTATTCATTCTGTCTCTGCTCTATGGCAAATAAAGGACTACTGGTCCCAAGAGCATTGGGGAAATAATTCCGAAAAGGTTTAAATTATTTTTAAAGGGTTATTAGCTTTGGTAAATGAGTCAAAAGGCATCTTAGCTGAGGAGCATAGGTACTTACACCACATTATGGAGATGACAGCGGGAGATGCCACAATTAAGAGTGTTCTACTGGTGTTACTGTGTGTCATTAAAAGCAGAGCTCCAAACATGACCGTTCCCTCTCCATCTGTGTCCTGCCCACCCACCCGCTCGGGGTTGCCACTGTCGCTAACAAATTTCCCAGAGAAACACGAAGCCAGGACCCTGGCACACACACATGTGCCTTGCACACAACCAAATTCACATAGTTTTACTGGCACAAATCCTAAGCAACTCTACAGAAGTCAATTAAATCACCCCTCTTTTCTGAGTAAGACAGAGAAGACTCTGGCCAGGCAAATTAAATTAGAGATGGGCCAGAGCCAAACTCCCAGATCCAAAACAACCCAAAACTCACAATGCATTTGGATCCTGGTCCAGATTCTCACAGTCTGCTACTGCTTCTCCCTCACCCTCTGCCACCTCCCAGGACAGGACAAACTTTTCAGACTGTCCCCAGGCATCACTTGGTGCATTTTATCACCATCCTCCACCAGGGATCTGCATTAAAGTGCTCATCCGTGTGCTCCCTGTGGCTGCTTGGCACATTTCTTGCCCAGACCCTCGTTAACTTGAGCAGATGCTTAGAAAGTTCATGAACAAGGCATTGCCTGTCCCACACTTCTGCTTCTCTGCCTTTCCCGCTTGCTGTCCTCTAGGACCAGCACAATTAGAGATGGGGATTTAGTGCAAATGCATTTGAGGACTCCTTCATTAATACCACAAAAGGTTGGGCCACGCAATGAGAAAAAAGCAACTGAGAAAGTTCACTTGGCAGGAAAACGTTCAAAAGGATGTAGTGGAGGACATTTTGGTCTTAGTGAGCCATTTAAAGGAAAGCATGTTGGGGGCAGAGGAAGGGTGACAGGTTTGCCCCACAAACATGGGGCTGCTTGAACACGGCTCTCCCAAGAGCACCTTCCTGGGTGAGACACCCCTGGAAATACTGCTGCTCAGAACAGCTCCTCCTCTGCTGGGAACACCCACAGCATCTCCCCGGGGATCCTGAGGAGAACGGGTTTTAGAGACATTTCCCTCTTAGGTAGTTGTAGGTAACTCCCAACACGGAGTTGTAA
This sequence comes from Cnemophilus loriae, assembly GCA_013397755.1. Classification (NCBI taxonomy): domain Eukaryota; kingdom Metazoa; phylum Chordata; class Aves; order Passeriformes; family Corvidae; genus Cnemophilus; species Cnemophilus loriae. Next base: position 62,323 of record VZTF01000157.1, read on the forward strand.
AAGGAGAGGCGATTGTGTTGATTTTAAGTTGGTTGGTGCATGAGCAGGTGTCTCATCGCTGCTCTACGAGTGAGTTCGTGGTGCTGTGTGCCACTGGTGGCTCTGCATCTTGTTTGACACATCAGCTCGTTTGGCACGAGTGTGACAAATCAGGATTGCAAGAGGAGCCCTGACAAGCCCTTGTCTGCCAATGTTAGCAGGCATTGCTGTGCTCTGCAAAGGGAGAGGATGTGAAAAGCACTTCCCATAGATCTGGAAGGTGCCAATACGCCACGCGACTTGACACAAACTCTGCCTTATTGATGGTAATGGAAAGAGATTTTACATTTTTAGATGGTTTGGGTTCTACAAGCTTGTTCTAGGCTGAGCCCCATCTCCAAAAGCTTCGACATGACAGCTCCTGCTAATTAACTCCAGGCAGCTCCCGCAGAACTCGGTGCTTGCTCCGGGGCCGGGCGTGGATCTGCAGAGCACTGGCAGCACTGCACGGCTGCACTGAGAGCAAGGCACGAGCTGTGCTTAACGTGCTTGTGCTGCTCAGCCTGCCTGGGATGGGGATTTTGGAGCAGACATGGCTAAAAGGACACCCTTGGTTTGTGGCCCCTGCTCAGACTCCTCTGTCAGTGTGAGGGTGTGTGGGGTGGGGATCCCTGTGCATGAGGAGCTGCATCAGAGGGGCCCCGAAGGTTCGGCCTCTCCAGCCAGCTCAGGGCATTGCCACTGCTCTTCTCCAGAACTTGCTTTTGCAGAGGGCTATCCTGTCCTACCTTTGCTGTGATTAACACTGGTGTAGCTATGAAATGGGAAGAGAAGCCACAGAAGATGGAATTAGAGGCTGAGTTTTGCCTGTGAGCACCCAGCTCTGAGTTCAGTTACGTCCATTAATGAACACAAAGCTGCCTCGAGGTGACAAAACTGCTTAAATTCACGGTATCACAGAGGGAAATTTAAGCAAGACAGCTTCAAGACAAACATTTTCTTCATCCATTTCTTTTATTTTTTACTTTGTACTCAGGTTGGAAACACAGGTCAGAAAAGGTTCCTGTGTTTGAGTGATCATTTCAAGTTTGGGGCACACTGTGGCTCTGTGCAAACTGTGTGTCCTCGTAAGCGAGTCCCTGGCGGGGAGCTTGGGGGGAGCCTTTGTTTTGGACAATATGCTGAGTGGTCCCTGCTTTGTGCTGCCAGACAATGATGGCATTGATCAGCTTCTTGTACAGCTCTTCATTAGCTGGCAGTGCAGTAAATCACAGTCTTGTTTAAACAAGTCAGACACAACAGTGATTCGGTCGTTGATGCAGTTACTTCTCCTTCTATTCATTACGTTCAGAGTAATGAATAGTATTAAAAGTAGAAAAATGTGACTACTTTGAAATTTCCTTTTTTCCTGAGATGTTTTAGGCCATGCATTGCTGTCACTTTATCCTGGTAAAAATCAGATTACTCTCACATGAAGCTGATGAAGTATTGCTTTGAGTGAGCACATTGATCTCAATTTCTTCCTGTTCTCGCTGATGCAACAGAGAGTTGCTTTTGTCCTTGTGTTTACCCATGAGTTTTTGCATGGTCTGATAGAAGAAGGCCAATGTGAGTTTGCTGACAGCTTTGGGGAGGAAGGACTCTCACAAAGAGCAGGAAACCAAATATTACAAGAAAATTGTCAACATATCTTCTTGTTTTGGGTGCTGCTTCTGCTCCCCATGCAATTTATGTCAATAAAGGACTCGTAAGAAATGGTTTTGGACAGGGCAGAGCAGGGAGCTGTGCTGTGTGTGAGGTATTTAATGCTTCAAATAGCTGCCACGTCTGCCTTGGATGCTGTACGCGGCCAGGTTATGGAAGAAATCATATTAACAAAGTTATTGGATCCCAGATGAATCAAAAGGGCTGCAGGAGAAGAAAACAGTGACAAATGAGTCTGCCATGCCGAGGCACAGCAAATGGTGCTTACAGTTAAAGCTAGTTCACTCCTTGCACCATTCCCTGCCAGCCCTGCAGCGCCGCGTGGGCAGCGGGAGCGCGGCGGTGCCAGGACGGGGAAGCCTCGGGCTGGCAGAGCCCCCAGAGCCCCTGCAGCGGGGCCAGTGCTGTGGCACAGGGGCCACCACGGCAGGGGCTCTTCTTGAGCTTTCCAGGGCCCAGGGAGCTGCTCCTCCGTGCTGTGGCTCTCCTCTCACCTCCCCTCAGCTTTCGGTCTGCCACCGCAGCCCCCTGGCCTAAGCAGTGCCTCTCCTTTTTCCCCAATTCTGCATTTTGACCCACCCTCCCCTCCAACTCTTACAAACATTTCCCCTTCCCATGAGAGAAGAGAACATCCCTGAGCCGAGGCTGTGGGGGCCAAGGGAAGGAGCACAGAGTGGGGACACCTGCCACAGTCACCAGGACCCTGGCCCCATCCTCCTTCCCCTTACCAGCACCTTCATAACACCACAGGAACTTGGTTTGTGCACAAAGCGGCACGTCCAGGACCCCTTTTGCAGGGCAGCAGCAATTTCCATCAGGAAACATCTCAATTAAAACCCGTTTTATCACCACGAGACTGCAATCCCGTCTGGAAGCGCTTCCAAGGCAATATCCAACAATTCCCAGGGCTTCTCTCTGTCACTGGGGCTGCTGCTCTGCCTGTGCAGTGATCATGGACAGCTGATTATTGCAGCACATGGTTGACCTTTATCTAAAATTCCATTAAAAAGCTTTATTGACTGTAGTCTTGCAGGGTCTTTCAGGATTCACTGGGTCATTTATTCCCTGTCGGAGATCCATCGCTTTTTAAGCTTTTCGAATTGCTCCAGCTCGAAGGGCTCGAAGGAGGAGTTATTTTTTTGTCATTTTGAACTGGTTTTAAGACTGCGTGAGGGGGTGGTTTCTTTTCTTCTCCCTCTCTGGTGTGGAGGTTATCTTAAGGCACGTGGGAAGGAGAGAGAAGTTGCCAGAGTGGCACAGCTATCTCCAGGATGTGGATGCAGCAGAGCCGGGCTAGACCAGCAGCTCCCAGGGAAGAAACCTTTTTCCCTTCAGCCAAGAGAGATTCAGGTCTAACTACTTCACACAGCATCCTTGTGGAATTTCTAACTCCATACCATCATGTCGGGTTTTCATCAGCTACAGCCAATTTTTCTGGGCCACAAGCCGGTCTCAAACAGAAATAAGAAAAGTAAAAGAATGGTTCAACCTTTCCTGAAAGACAATTTATAGAAATGGTTCATTCAAGCCAAAAAACCATCCTGGTGACAGCTCCCCCAGGCTTCATTGGAGTGTCCTGAAAGAGTGTTACTCCCTTTCCCATTTAGTAACAAAAAGAAAAGAAAATAGTGGGAGGAAGACAATATAGGCATCAAATGAAGCAGGAGATCTGGGGAAAAAAATAGTGTGAATCTGTCTTCGAGGAAAATGAAATAGTGCATGAGTACCTGGGGACTGAATTAAGGCTGCACAGACACATCTGGCATTTGCAGGCCTAGCAGCGCTTGATATTTTTTATTAATATTATAGATCACTATTTCTTATTTAGTCCAACATACATTCAGAGACAAAAGAGAAACCAAAAATTTCAACATTCATCCTAGGTTTATTAAAACTTTGGGCTAAAAAGTGAATTATTCCCAAACCACCAGTAATGGTTTATTTCTGTGATTATTTCTGAATCTGAACCAGCATTTCTGATTTCAGAAGAGCATTTTTTTTCCTTTCTCAACACTTGGAGTTCTGCTGAATGTTCATCCTAAAATGATGTTTCAGTGAATTATTTCTTTCTCTCCCCAGTAACACTCCCAGTAATAATCCCAGTGACAGTGCTTCCCCATTCCTATTCCTACCAGCCTGCTTAGGAGTGATGAAGGCCATGTGGAGCCTCCTCCTCACAGGCAGCCAGGCTGCATTCCCCACAGTCTGTACTCTCTCATTTTCTATGCATTTCCAGATCCAAAACCTTCTGTTTTCTTTCCCTTGTTTGCTCTTGGCAGCTATTGGCAGGAGACATCCTCTTAATGATCTTTTTCTGGCCTTCTAGACGACTGCTCAGACTTCTCCAGATCTTTCATTATTAACGCAGAAGCCTTGTAAGTCACTTTTAATGGTCTGTGCAATTTTTATTCCTTAGCAGGAGACATCACCTCCTCCATATGGATATATGTTTATTAATACAAATCCTTAATATCATTTTTCCCAGTGAGAATAATCACTAAGGGTCTCCCAGCATGTATTACACCTTGTCCTGGTTCATCCCCCAATCCGAAGGCAATCTCTGCCCTGCTCTGCGTGGAGCAGGGCGGGGAGGAGTGGATAATCCTTCTCCTGAGGTTGCCAAGGCACCGAGGGACAGCGAGGTGCCCGAGCAGGGTCCTGCCGTTCCCCCGCAGCCGCAGCTCCGCATCCCGAGCGCCGCCGCCGCTCCCGTTCCCCTCCCCGGGCATTCACTACCTGCTCTCAGCCCCTCGCTGGTACTCCTGGAATATCTCCAGTCTCCGGCTCTGTTCTGACCGGGCACAAAGGAAGGATGGGTGGTTGGTGCTGGGGACGTGTCAGGAATGCCAACACACCCACGTCTGGTGTGTGACTCGACAGTTTGCTGGTAATGCTCAGCTTTCATGAGCAGCACATCCTCACTGACAGTTTAAATGGGGAGGCTTGGAAAACAGGCGAAAAATCCATTGTTTACTCCTAAAGAGAGTGGCCTCATTTCTTTCCTATAACCAAGGGGCAATTGTCCATTTATTTCATTAAACGTTCTCCTGCTGTACAAATTGACTCCCATTTTTCTTTTAAATACATCCTCTGAGTCTCAAGATGGAGTTAAATAATAACAAACACCACAGAAGAAATAGAAGCCATTCCCAGTGCTATTAGATGAGATTCCTGTTCTTCCAGTTGAGCAGGAATTGTTTTCTCCTGTCTCTTTTATAACTCCTCCATGTGTATCAGGAGACTTCTTCTGTTTAGCAATTAGCACTAAAGTTGCTGTTACCCCTTCTGTAGCCATGATTTCCATCTTTTCTTTCCTCATTTACTACATTTATTTCATCAAAGTTTGTCAGTGAAGAAGGAAACAGAGATACTCCAGCACATCAAAGGACAAAAAGTGCCTGAAAATTTGTGACTCTGAAGTATGCACGAGTCCTGCTGGAATCTCGAAGCTGTCCTTCATTTTTACCCTTTTCTTTTTTTTTTTTTAACAAGGTGGCCCATAAAGGAGTTTAATCATGGCAACATAGCCCATTTCACCTACCTTTACAGTTAAACCATGCTTAGTGACGAGCCACCAAGCATAATGGGCAAAATTTATCTTCCCAGATGGTGAATTTTGCAGTACAGATCAGACCAGCAAGGCCACAAATTAATCTCCAGTGTCCTAAGAATTTCATTGCACACATGTATAGATCATCCGTCAACACAGGCAGTGACACGAGTGTCAGGCACAGCACTAAAGGCACACTCAGTCCCCAAATTCTGCCCCTTGACACATCTGTGTCCTTCACTGACACCAAGCCACGCTGGCTGGATTCCAGCAGGGAAAGAAACAAATCACCCAGACCACGGCACCACTGGAGCTCCAGCTCCACCTGAAATTCGAGTTATTGAAAGCAAACAAACAACCAAGACTTGGCTCAAGCCAAGCAAAACCAGTTTGGACTGATGGAAGGGACTGGGAGTGATAGCTGGAGCTTCCCAAACAAGCTGCAGTGTCACCCTGTGAGTGACATTACTGGGAGGACATGGATCTCTCAACACAGCACATCGCTGAATCAAGGAACTGCTTCCAACGGCTTTTCAGCTTCCAAGCTTGGTTAAGAATCACAGATTTCACCAAAACAAAGAAGAATCGGCTCCCATATGAGAACTGAAGTCAGTTCTGCTAGGAAAAAAATCCGGCATAAAATAAAATACTATGCAACACAGCATGAAATAGTAAAGAGGTGCATAAAATTGAGCATATCTGTTCCTTTGCATCCTGTCAGAGCTCGAGGCTGGCATCAAATGCTGTGCTGAGAATGACTTGGTTTTGATCTATCCTCTCATATGAGCCAGACCCTGCTACACTTACAACAGATATGATTAAAAACTATCAGTTATATTAGGCAAAAATATATTTCCCAAGGCAAACATTCACTTCGATGTATTTTTCTCTGGCTATAACACACAGAAACTCTATGTATATAGGAACCTTCTGGGTTTTCACAGACATTAGCATTGAGCAGAAAAACAGGGAAAGCTGGTGAGGGAAACTGCATAAATTAGCTGCAGGCACTACAGTGCTTGTATTTCCCTCAGCATCATTCCCTGTTTTCCATGTCAACTTCAGCTGGAAAATCTCTCCATGGACCCCACATATGTCATTCAAAATAATCACAGCAACAGTTGCTGGTGCTCTTTCCATTCTAAAGGACAGGTGAACCACCTGCAGAATTGCATTTTGCCTCTCACTTTCAGCATTCAACTGAAGGGTAAATAAAAATACTTTCAGTTTCTCTGATGAAAAGCACAATGCAAGCAAAGCCAAATAAAAGCCCAGACAGGTGAGACTACAGAGAGCCAACAGTGAGTTTTCCAAGGAAATATTTCTGGGCACATAAAAAATGCTGATTTATTGTAACAGAAACATTTCCTGGAGATTAACAGATCCCATACACTTTTCAGAGAAGGAAATCCCCATGGAAACCTGACTGCCTTCCCAGCAGCTCGGGAGCACCGAGATGGACGTTCCACATGTCGGGAGAACACCTGGCAGCTGGAGCCACGCAGGTCCCAGGGGCCGGGGGACAAGGTGAGGTCTCAGCAGTAGCCAGGCTCTTGTGGATCATCCTGGGGCTCCCCAGTCTGGAAGCTGGCTGCTCCCTCATTTTCTGCTTCCCTGAAAACTCAGGTTAGTCACTTGCTCAGTGCTTCCAGGACCGATGTTGCTTTTGAAAGACAGCATTTCAAAAGTGTCTCTGCAAGAAGTTTTGGATTATTTCCTGGCCAGCAGAAATATCAAAACTCTACCCTTACACCATTTGTTATGAGGTAAATGCCGTTTTACAAATTCCAGTGGAAAGAAAACATCCTCGTCTTAGGTTGTCTCTAATACCTTGGGAATTTTATCTGTGGTGTGGGGAAGAGAACAAAAACCTGAGAATTAAGAGCTGATGTTAAATCCTTGCAGAGCCTTAGGCAAATTCTATAATCTCTCTGCTATAGCACCGAGGATCAATACACGCCTGCTGAAACCCAACTGCTCCGTGAGGCCAGTCCATCTCCTGACAGTGGATGCTGGCCAAATCCATATTTAACAAATTAAAAACAGTAAATCCATGGAAAAGCACGAATAAGTTGTGTTTAAAGGTAAGACCCTTCCTGAACCAAACCTTTCAAAGTTTGGTTAAACCCCATTATAATTCTCACACATTGCCCCCCATCAGCAGCGCTGTGCTGTGAACCACTTGTCCCTATTCAGGCAGCAATCTCTCAGTTTATTAATATTCATGTGCTATTTCACACATGCTGAATGATTTGAAAGTGCTGCATAAGGTTTGCCGGCTGTTTTCTCAACATCTGTCCCCTAAGTGCACTTCTGACATGTTCTGCTCCCATCGTTCTCGGATCAAAAAGTTAGAGGGAAGGCACGAATCTGCTCTGAGGTTTCCTTGCACGGGCTGCAGCTCCTTCTTCCCCACAAGTCTCACATCCTTACAGCAGATGACACTTTCCAATTACCTTTTGGCCCTTTTATTCCCCCAGTTTGGCTCACGTTTCTCTCTGAATTTGGTCCCTATGCAGCTCTGAACCCGGAGTCTGACAGCTAAGGACATAACAAATATACAGCACTAACCCTCGGGATGGTTAGAAATGCCTGAATTCTCCTATTTCAGGCAGATTCACAAGGAAAGGTCAACAGAGAGTCCCCAAACTTAAAACAAAAATGGCCACGAAACAAGCAGTCAAAAGCTTGAAGAAGCAGGATGGGCTGATCTTACAGGAAAACTGAAGACAATTTGCAAAGTTTGGCCCCAAATCCTGGCTCTGCCAAAGGATTCCTGCACAAGCTGAGCTCATTTTCTCACCTCTCAGCTCCCCTCTGCACAATGCAACGAAAGAGTTCCTCACCACATTTGACCTGTGCGAAATGTACCCAGTGCACTTTGGAAAGATGATAATAAAGTTGATAAAAACAGACGAAGCTTCACCAAAGAAACAGAAAACCCTCCTGCAATCTCTTTAGCAAAAACACATCGCAGCAGTTCCCCTGGCTGACTTACAGAGGCAGAATTTAGGAGGCAGAATTATGACTAGAAGCAAACAGAATTAAAACAAGAAATAATGAAACAAACATTTATAGCCCATGCTTTAAAATCAATGCCCATGTTCCAAAAAGTGTCATCCACACAGATAATTCAAGACTATTTATAGTTTTCCCCTGCTGAAGTGGAAATGCAGAAGTTCTCTCAGGAAAACACTGAAAATAACAAAAGATATTACACCCAGCATTGATTTGCCCCTATTTGTTTTGCATACAACACTTAAAAAATTCTCTTACCTTAATACAAACTGGTCTGCTAGCGAGTAATCAGCCAGGAAAACATGGAAGGTCACAATGTCACCCTCTCTGACCGGGCTGAGGGGTAAATGAATAACGATATTTTCATCCACCCTCAGTGAAGACTGCTTTAATTTGTCTTGATTTGGGTAAACAACGATGCTACCAATCCTCTCCATAGCTGACAAAGCTTGGTGTTCATTCTCTTCACCTGCATGGATATTGTTTTCCCATTTTGCATCCTCTGGAGAACATTCCCCATCCACTGTATAAATCTTATAGAAGAGCTCCACAGTAATCCCTTCCAGGGAGGATGTTTCCTCTGAAAGCAGGGGTGGAGGGGAGCTGAACCAGCTGGGAGACAATTCCAGCTCCACAACACATAATCCTAGGTGACTTGACAATCTGCAGCTGGCCACCACTTCTCTAGACTCCAGGAAAGCAAACATCTTCACGCAAGGCAGCATCTCCTCAGAGTCGTAGTCATCCCAGTCCTTCCCCGCAATATAGAACAAGGTTTGTATTTTAGGTTTGTTGGAATAGATTGAGCTGTTGATTATGTGAGATTTTAATTTCCAGTTAAAAGTGAATTTATTTGTGAGACCAAAAGATGCAGAAGTCAGCATGAGGTCCAAGGGAACGGGTTGTTCAACAGAAAAGGGTCCGTACGTGGCATTTAGGACAGGTGGCTGTTTGGCTTTGTATATAAAGAATGAATCCACCCTAGACTGCAAACTGGAGTTCCTCATGATATCCTGGTTGGCTTCTTTGAGGAAGAAGAAAATATCAGCATTGGAGATGTGAGGGCTCGCAGGGAGATACGTTGGCAGGTTTGAGAATCTCTGGATGCTGTCCATGATCCCTCCTCGGCTCTCCACCACTGCGGGCCAAAGAGAAAAGGAAACAGAAAGACAAGTCAGATGTTTGCTTAGCATGGCCCTCAGCTTCTGACAAAAGCAATGGATTGCAGGAGAGCAGTACTGCTGGCCACAGTTACGGGACAGTCTGACACAGGTACCATGGAATAACAGTTCTGGTTCAAAGCTCGGGCTGGGAACATGCCACTGCCTCAGCTGCACAGCTCCCCTTCCACCTTCCCCACTCTGACTTCTACCTGAAAGCCATTAATCAAGTACTGGGTACCTCAGAGGGGATTGATTGCCCAGATCCCAAACCAAGTTCCAAAACTTTTTACTGGCAGTCTATTTTTTTCTTCTTTTATCATCAGATCAAGCTTTCAGCTTATTCTCACCCATGTTTCAATACGCCTAAGAGACTGGCATATTGAATATTAGTAGCAGTAAAACAGAACAGTTCAAGCAGTAAAAACTGAACATTTTCTTTAATCTACCATCACTAACACACAATGCAATGAGGGGTTGAACATCTGCATCACTCCCAATCCATTCTGCCAGGTCAGCAGCTTGGAAGTTAGTGAGAAACTGATAAAAGCTTTGTGATCTTGAAACCAAAACTTTTCACACTAAAATATATGGGGCTTGATAGAGGTCTCAGTGGGATGGATTTAGAGGCAAGAGTGAACTTGAGAGAAGGAGAAATCCTTTACATAAAGAAGGCTCTCAGACACTGAGAAGGATTTTTCAGTTTAATTCCAGAGGAGAATGAAACCCATTTGGAAACCACAGAAGTTTCTCTGCAACACAATGGTCAATCCTCCAGCCAGCGCTGAGCGATTTCTCCCAGGAAAGAAAAGATTCCGGAGGGAGGGAGGGATCAAATGGACATCTTTGGTTGGGGCTGATCTCTAATTAATAGTGAGATACATTCAATGTGGGCTGTGATTGTACCAGAAACAGTGGCTCTTTCAAACTAACAATTCGTAAGCTCCAGCAAAAAGCCGGTGAATCCAAGCTCCTGGGACTGCCTCAGAGGAAACAAACAGAAACCCAGTGAATTAAAATGCAGCGGTTCCGTAATGCACAGAGATAACAAAGGCACGATGACAGAGCCTAAGGTCAAAGCTCTCGTTGTGTCTCGCTGAAGCTGAGTGGTGATTTCACTGTTTGTCAGGGCTGGGCAGAGCAGATACACAACACACAAACAATTACACCTGTTCAAGCCAGATGACTCAGATACTTGCAGCCGCAATTTAGCAGAGATAAAAACTCTAATATTTAAGCTATTTTTTTCAGGCTGTGTATTCTTAAAGCCTGCATTTATCAAAGACAGATTCTAGGGCAAATCCCATCCATTTGACTTTGCCCCACTCTTGTTCTCAGTTGAAATTCTGGTCATTTGTTTTTCGATAGTTTGATATTATCTACACTTGTTTAAATGCCTCTCATTTCACCACAACACTTTTGCCTTTACCTTTGCTGTATATTTACTTGTGTAAGGGGTTTTTTCAGCCATTGGAATATTCTTTGTGGGAATGAGTAAACATGCAAAAATATACAAAAGCAGCCAAAAAAATTCGCAGCAGGAAACACTCTGCCAACAGTCTCCTCCCTCACCACTGCAGGTGGGGATCAGATCAGGGTTTCCTCTCAGCTCCACAGGCAAATGCAGCCCCACCCGGGTGTCCCCTGCCTTTCTCTCATGCATAAACATCAGCCCAGCTCTGGAACACACCAGCACAGCCCACGGTGGAATGCAGAAATCCGGGTGATGAGAAACCCTCCCCTCCCTTCCCCATGTGAGCCCTGACCTGGGCCAGCTGGCAGTGGCATCGCACGTGGAAAAACCAATTTTCGTGTCGAGAAAATTGACCTTGGTCCTTCCCCTCCACCTCTTTCATCCAGATGTGGATGATGGGCAGCAGGTGCTCTCCCTCCCCAGCAGAAAGTCACCAAGGGATGTTTTAGCAGCCCCATTTCTGCTCTGTTATTTATTTATAGGGCACTTTGACACGTCCATTGTGCAAATGCCCAACTCGGGTGCCAAATGTGAACTTTGCTCCTGGGAAAGCTGAGGCAGACAGGGAAGGAAGGGTATTTTTTCTTTGCTAAAAAGTCAAATGCAGACAAGCCCTTTTCTGGATTAATTGTAAATAAATTGAACAGCATTTGAAAGCACTACTTTTGAGAAGTCGCATTTATCATAAAAACTTTGCAGCCATGCAGATAAGCAACCAAGCAGATAAGCAAGGACCCAGAGCAGCAAGAGTACTCTCTGATTTCTGGAGCCAGAGCTAAAATCTCCTTCTCCCAAGGCACACCAGGTTGCAGAGGAGATTTAAACACTGACATAGTTCCAAGCCAAAAACAAGGCAAGGCTTAAATGCTTTTGTGTTTACATTACGGGACTCCCACACACACTTTATGCAGATATTTTCTCTCTCTCACGCAGTGATTTACAGGAAGTTTAGAAGGGATGTTTTTCCCTTCCCTCCATTTCATTACAGTGGCAACTTTCAGTGCTTCTGCTCAGAACTGGTACGAGGACTAGGATATCATCCCGCTGTAATTCAAACAAAATGAGATACAAATTTTGTCTGAAGGCTTATATGGGAAGCCATAAACATCAGTAGACAGGGCTGGGCTTTGTCCTAGAACCAGCCTGCAACAAAATATGATATCTGAATTTAGCAGCATTTTATGACACTGTAGGAACATCTAAAAAGAAATACTTCATGCGACGGCAGGCCAACACCCCACCTTTTTAATTCAGCACATCAGCACCACAGCATCAATCTCCTTACAGCAACAATCAGAAACCAGACACATTTGGAGCTTTCTGGTGTGCAATAAAGTGATGAAAAAATCACCTGCTTCTTTAATAAGCACTCCAGCAAGATCAAAGAGGGCAGAACGTTAGACCAGGACGTGGGTTAGTTCTAATTAGGTACCAAAAGAGAGCAAGAGTCGAGGAACAGTAAATGGAGACCAAATGAGCATCCCCAGAGCTCAGTGCTTCCTCCCAGGCAGAACAGTCTGGTTTGCTCACACTCCTGGGGCACTGGGGGTGTTGAGGGGAGATGTGTGGAAAGAACACACTGTTGGATGTGAATTGAGATGTTTAGTTGGAATTTCAGAAAAATTCTTACCTTGTAACGGGTTCTTTGCCCCTGTTATTACACTCGTTTGGATTAGACAATTACTGACCCTGAGAGCAACAGGTCAGCCTTTAAAACCTCACCACTGCAATTTAATGCCCAAAATCCTTCCCTGCAGAGTTGGGCAATGCCCTCATAGCCCAGCTCATCCTGTGAACTCTGAGAGTACAGATAGAAAGAAAATACCCTTGTGCACAGAACTGAGCATGCAATGACCTTCCTGGTCCTTACCCTGCCCAGCTCAGGCCTCAAATGAAGCATCTTTTCTCTTCTCTTGATAATTTTTTATCTAACCATAAAATTATCCATCATTTTTGCTTTTAATCTCACTTGACCCTGGACTGCCGCCACAGAAAGCGGCACAGGACTAAAACAGATGCAAAGCCACAGCTGCAGGTCGGACTGTGCAACAAAAATCTGCCATCCATGGAACTCGAGATTTCATCAAAGCTCCATTTCTTGGATTTCATACTTTTTAATAATTATATTTTAATAACGAGTATCCTGCTGGAAGATAGTGGTGGCAGTGGCAGGTCAGCATTAAAAACAATGCATCTATTTTAAGTTGTAGTAAGAAGAAAGTCTTTTAAAATCATCATTTTGTAACTAAAAAGGAAAATAGCTCCTGATGGAACATAAATCCAAATTTCACATCTAGATCTTCTCCCTGCTTTAGCGAACTACTTAACAGGAGCCAAGTCTTCCATAAGCCATCAGTAATTCTGAAGCTGGAGGTGCAAGGAACAACAACTGTTTAAAATTGCAACTCTTTCAATATCCTTTTTCTCTGAAAACAAACAAGAAGCCAATCCTGCACCTGCGGAAAAACTGTGCAAATGTTAAAATTCATCTTTCCTGCAGCATCATCAGAACTGTAGAGCGAGCTCATACAGACACTCCTCTTTGTAAAAGAGGAATAATTTCAAGTAATGTGGTGCCAGTAAGTGCTATGATGTTATCTATGACTCATAGAAGCAATCAATGGCTTGTCTGTACAGGAGAAAAATCGCCAGCCCCTCCCACCAGCCCTCACTGAAACGCCATAAAGATCAAACTACACATGTACATTATTCCACTATAAAAATGGCTCTATTCATAATAATTATTTTGTTCTGGAATTGCAGGCATTAGCCTTGAATAAAAACACACTGTATCCCACAATAGGGTGTCTACACAAGGAAAGCTATTCTGGAACTCATAAATTATAGGAAAATAATTAATAATTAATTCTGGACCAGCTGTGGAGGTCACTTTCTCTCATACAGCCAAGGGATGCTGTTCAGAGACCCCGGCCGTGAGAGGTTGTTCAAGGTGATTTGGCCTGGCTACAGCTGGGAAAACTCTGACTCCTAAGCCTGGCAGGAGGAAAAGGAGGAGGATGATTACAGTGTGGAAGTCTACTACGAGTTTAGACATCATTTGAGCGCTATGAGTAGGCTACGCCTGGGCTGTGCGAGGATTTGGGGAGCCTGGATGAACACCCGCCTCGCGCTCTCCCTGACTCACTCCAGACTGAATGAAGTACCCAGGAAAGGAGGATGTCACTGTTTACTTCCCACATTCAGAGCCCATCCTGTGACTCATCTCCTCAGTTTTGCATTTGTAAGGGAAATAAGGAGAACCTTCCCCAGTCCCCCTGAGGGGTAAATTTCCATCACCCAACTAAACTAGGAAAAATTCCATCACCTTCCATTCACAAACAAGCCTTACTCCTTTAGTGCTTGACATTATCCAGTGAACCCCACTGGCACAGAAAAAGAGCCATAATGACAATTAGTGTTTTCAGCTGTAACAGAATCATTTGAAAATACAAATGATACTGCAAGAAAGAGTTAAGAAGTGCTCCCAGTACATTTTTAACATTAAATTCAGACCAGAAGCTGTCAAGATATAAAAAATAATAGTGTGAGAAAAGATGATAGGATCTCCTAAAGCTTTTTTCATTCTCTCTTCTTCTTATCCTAATTTGATGTGAGGATAGAACTCGATGTAGGACTCGCAACCAATTCACAGTCCTTACATTCAGTCTTGATTACACATTTGTGGAGACAGAGATTTGCTTTGCAAAACATTGCTGGTCCAGCAGCTTGTTTGGAAAGACAAGTAAAAGGATGCAATTAAAAAAAAAAAAAAATCAACTTAATCCAAAGATCTAAAACTGAAGAGAGGTTAATTAACTTTTGTTGGCTTGGGACAATGTCTCACATCTTTATCTCCAAATGTCTGAGTCGAACTTCTGCTGCCCAGACTCCTCTGCAGCTGCACATTGCGGCCACTCTCCGCTGGAGCTGGCCCATCTCACTGCAGAAGGGGGTCAAAGCCCAGGCACGCTCCAACCTCCCTGTCGGTAAATCAGGGAATGTCCAGAATTCGTTCACCCTCTCCTAGACTCCGACACCTGCAGGGTGAGAGATCGGCCTGGGGAGGAGCCCAGTTCCACGCAGTAACTGGAGCCCCGAAGGTGCCGCGGTCAGAGCTGCGTGTGGCAGGCACGGGCAGAGCAGTGCTGCCACATCAGAGCTGCTGGCTCCCTCTTCACTAAAACTTCTCCTCCCAGAAGTTTTAGAGGCTTTTATTGCTCCCTCTGGACCCTGGACAGTGGGAAACATGATAACTAAGGCATGTGGTTTTATGGACTGGAGTAACAGAGAAACCACACGCCTATGTTTACCCAGCACTCTGCTTCCAAAAAAGCTTTAACGAAACATCCCCGGCCTCATAAATCTTTTGTCTACTAAAATACATTTTTAAGTGCAAAATTAAACCATGCATATGAATGAAACCCCTGATCAGGCCACACATTCTGCCATAAATTGTATTATTGTGTTCCAGAGCAAGACGAGTGCTTTGCCTGCTTGCCACTGCCAGCAGATTAAGTTGGATGGTGAAGTTTCTGAGCTGGTGCTTTCTAGAGTTTTTTGCTTGCCTGCATTTTGCACAGTCACCCATACTGAAAGACGTATGTGCAGCAAGGCCACCTACAGATAGTAATAAAACCGTGCTGTCTGAAAGGCTGCCTATAAATCTTATTAAAGTAATCCCTTCCCTGAACCCAGATTATTACATTCACCTTTATGGTAGAATAAAAATTAATTTTCTCAGCTATAATAAGTGTATGATAAGAAGGCATCGCTTGGGACTAAATAAAGATTATAATTAACTCCAACTGAATAAATCTAAATTTAGCTTGGACTAGCAATTTGCTTTCATGCATTTTCCTCTACGACTGAGTGAATAGGTACAGAAGGATTAGCATCCCATGCCAGTTCCAGCACTGCTGTCACAGAAAGGACTGGAGCAGAGTGTAATCCAATACCCAAAAGGCCTGAAGATTAATTCAGGGTTCTCTATCAGCAAAAGTTTGGAAAACTGGAGAAAAACAAAAAGGCTCAAAATTGCCATTAGCCTGGCAAGGAAAACATGAAGTGTTGGACTCCAGAGGGAACATTGCTCCCTGTGCTCCCTGAATCAGGGTCAGGCAAAGGCAGGAGCTCTGCCCCAGGCTGCTGAGAGCACGTTTAGGGGAAGCACTGTCGGTGATTGCTGCATCTTGCTCTTTCCTACCAGGCTTCTGCTTCTGGGTGCTGGGAAAAGGAAAGGGGCTGCTGGGCCAGACGGGTCTGGGCCCTGACCTGGTACGGTCACTCTTCACTTGCTTCCCCTCACCTGCAGCACATCACAGGTGATCCCTAAGGCAGCTGCAAACCAAGATGCCACAACAGTAAACAAGGACATTCAAGCAGACAAAACAGGGTGAAGTAAATGCATCAGACAAATCTGCAAAGTTTACCCTGACTTTTTACTTAGCTGAAAATAAAAACCCTTAGAGCAGCGCTATACCCAGCAGATTAGAGATTTATCCTTTTTCAACGAAACAAGGCTCTACTTTTAAAGGGTTGAGGAACTGCCTTGTTAAGCCACTATCTCATTATTTGCGTTGTGTGGGAAGATGATTGCTAACAATGTTATTACCGGGAAGGAGGAGGTCCAGCTTGTTCACCAAAATGGACCATGTGTTTATCCTAACCAGGGCACAGCGTGCAGCCCGAGCAGTAAAGCTCCTGTGCCGCCTCCTCGGAATTCCACGCCAGCCCATGCACACATCAGATTTGCCTGGATAAGGAGATTTTATCAGGTATAAAGCTGCAGCTGAACCATTATCTTTGCAGCAGAATGGTTCTGCAATTGGTATGTTTATTTCCAAAGAATGGAGTTCTTTTACCTTAAAGGTGACAACAGTCTGAAATTAAAAAAAAAAAAAAAAAGAGGATGAAATGTAAGTATGTGTGTAATGCACTAGTCCACTATAACAACTTCAAGTCACCTCTCAGGAGGGTACACACCACAGGATAATGGTGTTCCTAAGCCAAGTGTTTACGGCCTCACAGGGACAGGGAGTTCTTGCCCAAATCTCCTGGGTGTAAAATATTCTTTCCATTAAGGAGAAGAGGATCATTTCGATGGATTAAGGACACAGAACAAAGATTGAGGGTGAAAAGTGTGAGCATGGAGAGAGCAGGGGGCCACTGAACATTCCCTCTCCAAAAGCCAAGCAGAACTGGGAGACAGTCACAGGGTTTGTCCAGCTCCTGCCTCCTCTGACAGAGGCAGTGTAGGTATTTGCAGAACTAAGGTTTCCCTGCCCAGATTAATTCCCTGAGCTCTAGAATAGAGTTTCTCCCTGCATCACATCAGCACAGCCAAGGCCACCTTGGTGCAGACACCGACAAAGCTGCTTTGGCTGCCCACACCTCACAGCAGGGAGGGTGCCGAGGAAAGGAAATCTCCCAGGAGTTTTCTCATTTCTTGTGGCTGTTGCAATCGCTCAGGTTGCTCTGCTGGGCTGATCACTGGCCTAACTTGCCTTTTTAGTTTCGATCAGGGCTGTTAAGATGGTGGTTAAAAGTCACAGGCTGCTCTTGGCAAGTTTCTCTGCATCTCTTATACAATAGCAACAGGGAAATTGTCCTGCCACTTACAATTAGAGGCATTAGTACAGTGGCTAAAGGTCACAAATTCATCAGCTGAAAGAACTGAAGGACAGAGCTACTATTGCAAGTTAAACTGAAGTTTAAAAAACACCTGATTAACCATGGAGGGGTTTTGTTCTGGTTACCTGGAGAGGAGAAACAACTGCTAAAGCAGCTGCCAGCACTGACAACCCCTGTGCATCCCTCCTGGCACCTGATAAATAAGGTTTGTCACGGCCACTGGAGGTTCTCATTGCTAAAAAGAAGGTTAGGAGAGGGCTCCCTACCATTATCCAAAGCAAAACTCATTTTCCCTCAGTGATATTTCATAAACAACAGAAAATGAATACATGGATGGGAGTGTGTGGATATATTCTCCAAATAACAGAGAGGCTTTACAAGGCAAACACATTCACTAAAGGCACCAGGTGATTGCAAAAGTAAATCTTTGAAATATATGCTCTAAACCATTAGCCAACTGTGAAATATTTGTATTCGGTGTCAAAACATCTACACATCACACAAAGCCAAGAGACTGACAGGAGAAAGGCCGGGATTTATGTTAGCTGGGGTCTATCTGTCATGGAGATAGGAAAGCTGAGAGAGAGTCCTTTTATTAAAATCTCTCTCTGGCTGCAGATACCGATCTAAGCAGCTAAGGCTGGACAGCAAAGTGCGTCCCCATTTCTCACAAAGTTGCTCCCTGGCACAGCAGGAAAGGACTGGGGTAAATGCCCTCACCCCCCAGCAAATGGCACCCCAAAAGGATGGGCAGGGAACAAGGGGCACTGGGATAAACAGCATCCCCCAGCATTCCCCTTCCTGGAACCAGAAAGTCCCTCTCAACTTCTCTTCCCAAGTTTTCAGGAGGCCTATTTTGCTGCCCGAATCACTAAGGCAGGGTGCCGTTACTCCCAGATTGAGTTCAGCATTAAAACAATGCAGAGAAACACAGTGCTGAATGCATTTCTTGCATTCCCATTTTGAGGAGCAAATGTCGTTTCCAAGAGATCTTTCCCTAAATCTGCTTTAGCATTTTCCATTTTTCCTCTAAGCAATAATTTCTGCCCTGGTTTGGGCTGATCCCTCAGCCTCTGGAAGACAGAGATTTTTGGCTGTGCTTCTCTTTACAAACCCCAGCTTGTGACTGTAGTCAGTGGCCTTGAGTGTTACACCTAAACCCAAAACGAAGGAAAGGAACTTGATAATTTACATACTACAGACTTTCTACATTCCTGCATCCACAGGTTACACAAGTACCTCGTTTTAGAGCACTTCTGATTCTCCCCATGTAAGCATCTCTCTTTGGAGATACTGGAACCTTCCTTGTATGACCTGAAAATTACAGGATATTAAAATGCTGATTCTCCAGAGGCACTGTCAGAAAGCAGGAAGGTTGGTCCAAAGCCTTTCTCCAGAACAATGGGCTTTCACTGGATTCTCCATCCTGTTGTTTCAAAGCTCTTGGAGGAAACGAGCTCCGAACTGATGGGCCCATAGAGCCGCGTGAAACCACAAAAGCAGCTTACAATAAACCCCCTGTAAAGTTATTAAGAACACAGATATATCTTGAATGCACAGAAAATCCTCTGTCTCACCAGCACACATCCATATCCCACTGTGACTGTAATCCCAGGAGGGGCCTATGCCATGCATGGCCCTGCAGGGGACCACGATAAAACAGAACAGACACCCACAGCAGAATCCAGGTGGGGCAGCAGCCCCACAGCTCTGCCCCAGCACTGGGAGTGATTCTCCTCTCACTCCCCATTTCTGCTGCATTGCTCACAGGGATGCTGACCCTGACTACCCATGCTGGTTTTGGGCACTGTTAGCAGTGTAGGCAGTTAAATTCCTGGTTAAACCTTTGCAGCATTTAGGTCTGTGGAAAGAAGTCAGCTTTCACTTAGGTCTCCCTGCTGAACTCCAGAGGTGCAGGCAGTTGCCTCCAGCAAGATTTGTGTCCCCATCCCACAAACACACAAGCACAGAGATCATTCCAAGTGTGCAGCCTCGCTATGTCAGGGAGTTCTCCCACTGGGAAATTTAAGCACAAGCTACAAAGTTCCAGGACAGAGACCTGCGAGGTCATGCAGCCTTTTAGCTGCTTCAAAAAGAAGCTCCACGGCTTTACAGATTCCCCACTATTAGTTCAGAGATGTCTGGGCCTTTTTTCTCCAAACCCAGGTTCAATCTGCACTTTGCATTGTTCTCACCAGCAACCAATATTACACTAAGCAGGCTCCCAGAGCAATGTGTGCTCTGTGACTCCCACAGGAGCAACCACACAGGCCTAATTCTGCAGTTCAGACATCACTGAGTTATCAATTCATGTCTGCCTCTCAAGGACCAGCACATGAAAACACGAATCTTTACTTTCTAATGACAGCTTGTTTTTTTTTTCCCCTGCCCAAAATACCTAAAACAAAAGTTTCTGTTTTGTCTCAGATTTCTTTACTTAATTCAACATTTTATTTTTGGAATGACAACAGCCTCGAGCAACTCCATTAATTCGTTACGGAGTGAGAGAGCTTTGCATTCCAAGTGTGATTGCCGACCTGCTCCCCTGCTCCCTTGCTTATTGAAACAGCCCTGCTCAAGCACATCCCGGTACCAGAACAAAGCATAATTTCTCATGCTTGAATGCATTATTTTACTTTATGAATACACATTTGACGTATTTTACAAATTTACGGCAGATGCTGTCAGAAAGGACAAAATAAGCCTCCCCTGGTACCGCTTTTCTCTTACTACAGCAATCAAAGGCTGCAGCTTGTCATTCACACGTGGAGAACGGCTCCTCTCGGGGAGAGCACAAGGAGCCTGCAGCCTCACCCAGGACTTCTTGGGTGTTTGTTTCTCCTCTCTGTTGCCGATTCGCAATTTAGAGTTTGATTTTCTAAGCACAGTGAAAATTCCCAAGAGCTCTGGAGGAGGCAGTTCAAGGAGATCTTGTCAAAATATTTGTGTGTAAAGAAAGCGAAACCTTATTGTGACTTTCATGCTGTGAGGCACCAAGTACAGTTACCTTGCTCACAGACAATTATTAACTTACAGGCAAAGAATAAAAACTCTTGAGCAAAACCCGAAATTGGATGAGGTCATACTTGCTGTGTGGTTCACTCATGTCAATGTATTAATGCAATAAAAGATAATGAGTATTAGCTGACAGCATCTTCAAACTCTCCAAGAGTCAAGAGGAGTAAATTAGATCAGATTTGAGATTGCCTGAGAAGGCAAAAAGCTGGATCTAATTCTTTTCTCAATGACAGGGGAATTATAAAATTGAATAAGAGTCACAGGACATCACTATGACAGCCCAACGTGCCTGGGCACAGCATTTGGGTTATATGCTGAGGATGCAGCTCATCATAGCTCAGCATCAGCATCTGCCCACTTGAAAATGCCATCATGGGCAGTGACAGGGACAGCAAAAGAGCCGTGTTCACCTTCTGCTTCGTGGCATCACCTCTAAACCTCTGTGTGGAAACATCACAAGTGCAGTTCAAGTTTGAGTCAATTCAAGTTCAAGTCAGATCTTATTACATCCAGTACTGCTCACCTACCCGCAGCCTGGAGAATAAAATTCTGCAGGAATTCAGCATCCAGGTCACTTCAGCATTCTGCTTTGTCTGGCATTTGTATCCAGAGCCAAGCACATAATTCGCACTGCATAATTTATACATGGGATTTTGCCCATGGAACAGCCAAAGCAGATAACAATTTCTTCATACTTATTTATTTTTAAGAAAATTCAGTCAACTTCTCCTCTGCTTCTGAACTCTGCAAAAAGATTATGAACCTCTGGTTTTACTCTTCCAGAGCTTGAGCTCTCGGATAGCTGTGATCAGACAGATTAATTCACCTCTTGTTCAGTCTTCTGCCTTCAGCTATTCTTGTTTCCTGAGTGGAGGGAAATGTGTACAAGCACTAAATCTCAAACATGCTATTCTAACATTTGGATTCCATTATCCTAGAGATAACATATAATCCTATAATGATATGTAATAAATTAACATTTAATCTCATATCAGAGAGTTCAAAGGGATCAGAGCCAGCTGGTGCTAAAATAAGCATTTGCTGGAGGCTGCAAGACTGGGAACCGAGGATGAGATGTAAGATCTGAGCTGCTCTGATGCTTTGGCTTGGCAAGAGTGGTGGGCAAGGAAAGGATTGAATAAACCCTGGACACAGAGGGAACCATCTCTGAAACCAACCAACCTGTGCCCTTTCACTGCCAGTGAAGTCCTCACAGGCCTTTCAGCAGCAGGACAGGAAGCTTTCCCCCCTCAGAGCTGGAGCAGGGAAGGTGATCAGCACACAGCGCTGCTCAGCGGATTTGATTCGGTGCTCCACTCATTCCCCTGTTTGTCGAGGTGCCTCGAGATGTGACGAGGCTGGGAACAAGCACCCAAGCTGGGGCTGAGCTCTCTCCAGCTGCAGAGAACCACAAAAATCCAATTCTTCCTTATGCACAAGCAGAACTGATGGAGGATGTACAATTTCAATACAGAGAAGGCAAAAATAATTTTTCATTTTATTTTCCTCTCACAGAGCTAATACACCAACCACTGCACAATCTTCATTAACAATGACAGCTGTTAATAAAGTTTTATCCATAGAGACTTCCTTATTAAATGCACGCAGTGAGTCTGGTGTGAGGGATTTGTTTCTCTGGAGACAGGCACAATTAAACCCCCGGGAGAAGACGCAGCCTCCCGAGCCAAGTGAGGCAGTGGCAATTACCAAGGGCTGCTGACCCAAAAAAGAGCAGAGAGAAAGGCCTGACTGGATTCCAGAGTCCTTCCAGCTTCCACCAAGCCCAGATTTCACTGCTAGGGGAAGGGGATAAAGAATTGTCTTTATCTTCCCAGGTGCTCCATGTGCCACCTCCCTTGTCCCAGCCATGTCCATGGCCTGGTACATTTTTCTGGAAAACTGCAGACCTTAATCTTTGTTCGTGGGCAGCAGCAGCAGGAAAAAAAACCCTATTGACTTCAGTCAGATTCAATCCAAAGACACACTTCACTGCTCCATCTCAGACTGGAATACACTGTAAAAAGAAGATTCTCGGGTAGCCAAGAGAGGCAAGAAACCATCAGACACAACCGTATTTTTTAAAATCCTTTCAATTCTCTCTGTTAGTTTTTAGTGAAGACACATCAACTTCCCTGCCAAATTAACTTGAAAGCAAAGGCAGCTAAAAAGAAGAAGAAAAATAGAAAATTAGACACGACAGGCAATAAAAATATACAGTGAGAGGAGTTTCACAACTTGACACTGACCGCAGTTCTGTATCTGAAGAAAACTTAATAAATAAAAATAACACAAAAATTTGAAGTGTTACAGAGTTTTCTTTGCTCTGGCATTTAACACACATTTCTATTACCCTGTCTCGATTAGCCAAATGAAGATCAATGTATCTATAAAACTCAATGACATGTTAATGCAAACCTTAAAAAAGATAAAATGCCTTTTATCTCAGTCTTAGGAAAACCTAATAAAGAATTAACAGTCCATGAAGCTGTGGAATTTCACTCAAGGCTTTCCTTTATGCCAGGACTTCCTACTCCATTATTTTTTAATGGACAGGTTTCCCCAGGCTTTGGGACATGTCAGTACAATTGTACACTGTCATTAAAATTGGTCCTATATTTTCCTTCAGAGCTGGGATAGGAACTGCATTGTAGTGTGTGAACTTAAAATACAGAAAACACCCACAATGGATCAGAAGTGCAAATCTAGAGCAAGTGTTAAATAAATATGGGAAAAATTGTAACGAGTAATGATTTAGATAATGATCCGACAATTAATGAATTTATGAGGTAAAACTTCTACCTGCAGGATGAGCACTCTGGGTCAGAACTCATTTGGAACATCAGCATTTCAAATATATATCAGAAGCAACTGCCAAGAATCTACTAACACGGCCCTAGATGTTGAATATTTGAAGGGAAGCAGACAAATATTAGTCTAGGATGTTGCTCAAGATTGGTTCTCAGAATTAACGAGCCTTCAGTGAGTGACGCAGGCCATGCCAGGGGCTGGGATCCATTAAGCCAAACACCCCCAGGCTCAGTGGCAAACTGGTCCCATCCAAGTTCCCATCTACAATTATTTCTACTGACAAACACCCAGCAGCAAGATCAGAAATCTCAAATGCCAGCACTGAAAAGACAAATCAAATCCAACACTTCTGCACGCATTTAAAAAGTTGCTTGTTCTCAAACGGGCCTGAGCACGTGCAGCTCCCACTGAGACCAAAGGAAATGCAGGTGCTTCCCACTTGTGCTAATTGAGGTGGGCTTGGTTTGGATGCCAAGAGAGGGACTCACTCCTTTTAGACACCCACGGGTGGTTCTGAGGCCACAGTGCCCAGCTGCAGCAGGATGCTCGTCACGGGAGTACGTGCCAAGAGAGGCACAACACGGAGCCTGAGCTCAGATACTCTCCAAGGCTGACAGGTTTGGCCTTGTGAATCAGCTCAGGGTGAAAAGAGACAGCAGTAGGCAGGAAAAACACTCCCAAGGAAAAGCAGGAGGCAACAGTCCAGGACAGAGCGACAGGAAAAGCAGTGAGCAAAAAGGAGGTGGCAGGAGCAGGAATGAAGCTTGACTGTACACAGACTGACAACTCACTATTTCCATTAAAAAATACCCAAGCTATCAATGATTGGTCCAAAAAGCTAAAAGCCACTTTGAAACCTTTCTTTCCCCGCTGGGATGAGGATGTCTTGCCCTTCACCCAGCTGGCTCAGGTAGAGAAGCTTTCCTGCCTCGAGGGTCCCTCCAGCACAGCATTCTCCCCCAGGAGCTGCACTATTTGTACCAGTTTACCTGGGACCAGCCTCACCTCCCCTTCTACCCCTGCTTCTCCCCCTGCGCTGGGAGAACAGTTGCCTCTCCCAGGCATTCTGAGATTAATTATTCTTGGCTCTTCTCCTGCACAGTGCCTTGATCTGGAAAATTTATTTAGATAACTTCTCAGGCAGCATATTTATCTGCTGGCCTCAACATCTGCCTGAGCATAAAAGTCAACATCTAACTGATGACAAATGTCATGCCAGTTAGGTAAAGACTGTCCTCTGCCAACCTCACCATCCTTATTCTGGTAGACTTGGGTCTCACGGCAAGGAGCCTGAGCGTGTGCCCTCCTTCCTCCTTGAGGAGCAAGCACGGGTCTCAGCCAGAGTGAGAAATCAGGCATGGGACAAGAGGAGAGGGCACCTTGTTCCATCAGGGACAAAGTGCATTCAGCCCTCAGGAACAACAGCACGGCTCTGTCAGTCAGAAGAGATGAGACCCAATTTGGGACGAGAAGAAAGACCACCAAGCACACAAGGGAAACCCACAGCACCCCCGTTTCTTCAGTGCCACCCCGAACACCGAGGGCGTCCCGGCTCCCTCAGCACCCACTGCCCCATCACCACGCTCCAGCCCAGGGGAAGGAGTTGTCCTGTGGGAGAGGATGGGAACAAGGCTGATGTACTGAGCCACAGGCATTTCTGCCTCTCCCTGCATGGATATGGAATAACAGCCCCGGATGCATCTCACACTGCAAATTCAATTGCTGGCAAAAAATCTCATTTTGCCATCTTTACTCACCCATCCTCTCATACACAACAAGTACGTTTGGATCACCAAGGTGGGATGTTAAATTAATCAACAGGAAGCACTGCCTCCCAAAGGCAGCCTATTCCAGATCTATTCCTGGCCAGTCTTCAAGGAATGTTCTTCTACTCATACAGAAAATGTGTAAGAACTGCAAACACAAGAAAATACTGCTCTGTGCAGCAGGGTTCAGACCAGCATCCTTTGTTGCCTGACGTGGAAAATTCCGTCACCAGATCCCGTCTGACAAAAGTCCCTTCCAAGAGCCACAACTTTTAAGAATTCTTATAAAAGCCTGCTGCAAGCTTGGAAAAACCAAACAAAGAGTAGAGAAATAAAGACTTACTTAATAAAAAGCAAAAAATCCGAGCCCTTCCCTTTTAAACACACTCTTTGAACCTCACCATCTCCACTGAATTTGTGATTAAACTTAGAGCCAAATATTTATAGGCAGCCAACTGTAAATGACCCTCCCTTTTGATGTCACCCTCCTGGCCCTCAGTGCAAGGCTGGGCAGACAGAAACATGAAGATGGAGGGTGAATTAGCTCAGGAGGGGGAACTTGTCAATCAAAGTTGCTAATGCAAGACCACAGCAAAACTCGGGTTTAACCTCAGCAGTGAGCACCTGTCACAGTGTGGCATTTTCAC
Organism: Cnemophilus loriae; assembly: GCA_013397755.1. Classification (NCBI taxonomy): domain Eukaryota; kingdom Metazoa; phylum Chordata; class Aves; order Passeriformes; family Corvidae; genus Cnemophilus; species Cnemophilus loriae. The sequence goes on from VZTF01000157.1 coordinate 88,077, forward strand.
TGCTTGTCAAGGACCTGCTTTCAAGAGCAAGGATGCTGCACAAGCCTTCCTGAAACTCAGCAAGGAAAAATGCACCCGCCTGCTGGGCAGCCAGCAAGGCTTCCCGAAGTCTGCAACCAAGTGAATTCTCAACAAGTTCCAAGGAAGTTACTGAGAAGAAAAACGTGCAGTATAAAGGATTAATACAGATAGAGGCTCCACAATGCTCCCCTGGGCTCCCGGCACATCGTTTCCCAGAAAAATTAGAGCACTTCTTGTATAACCACATCTGACTGGGGCACAAGGTTGCACATTTACCATCAAATGTAAAGCAATTCCACACAGGAATGCAAGGTCCACATGCCAGGGGGCTCCCAGCACATGTCTGGAGAAAGTGGAGGTACCTGTGAGGGAATGGAGGACGGCCCAGAGGAGGTAACCTTCTTCCTCTTCTTCTTGGCCCATAGCTGAATTTATTTGTGTTTGTCTGTCCATACCAGGAGCAGTGCAGAAGTTTACCTGGGCCCCTGACATAGACTGCAAGCAGGTTTTGTCTCAACCAGTTTATTTACACCAGTACAGCCCTGGAGCTCACCCTGTTTTCCTTGTAACGCTCCTGCCTTAGGGGCCTGTTGTCTGAACGTAAATAACTGCAGGATTCACCAGAGATTATGATATTTTAAACAGAACGTGTTTGAGGTTTTTGCAGGAGTGTTAGTTTTCAGAAATGCAGTATATTTATTCATGCAGTTAATTACATAGACCACAATAAAACCAAAAATGTCTGGTTTTTCTTCAAAGTGTAAGAGCAAAAAGGAAAAAGTTCAATCCTAACTAATCAACAGCCTTATCTTATTCTTTCCTCAGTGTTTAATCAAAATGTTTCCAGCATATATAGCTTGCAACAAGGACCCAAACAAGTTAATGTTCCTTAAGCAAGAAGCGTTGCAAAACCTGCAATGCAAATAAGCCAAGCTTCACCTTCTGAATAGAAAGAGATCCCAGAGCAGCAGGGAATTGAATCCCAGCAGTTCGGGCTCCTGACAGCACCAGGGCCCAGTACAGGCACGGGGGTGCCGGCGAGGGGAGCAGCAGTGGGAAGGGGGCAGTGAAGGTGGAATCCCTGCCCTGCCACAGCCCCGTGAATTCCCAGCTCTGGGACCGTGCCCGTGCTGCCTCCCACGGCGCAGCCCACACCGGCTTCAGCTCTTGTCGTTTTATCAATGAGAAGCAGGAATTTGTGAAGACCAGCTTTCACTGCGCTTCATTATGTTTTTAGCATAAACTAGAAATCGATTGTGTCTCGTTAATAAAATTCCACCACAACAAACTAATTAGAGAGCCTCATTAATTTTTTATGCGCGTTACTCCTGTGCATGAAGCTGCTGACCTTTCGGTGACTGGTGTCGCATACATTACACACTTCATGTTTTCTGCCTTCTTTCCTGTGATTTACAGTAGCTGCAACACGTTTTCCAAAAAGCAAAGCCTGTTTTTTGCAGTGAAGCCCAGAGCTGGCTTCTCCCTCCTGCCACGTAATTCCTGATCACGTCTGCCTAGTCCAGCGTGGCCAAAGGATCAGGGAAGCACAAAGACACCTTCAAGCCACTTCCACCTGCAGAACAGATGCAAGCAAAGCCTGGGCACACCTCAGGGTCCAGGGAAACACAGGGATTTTCAGTGGTCACGGAGAAAACCCATCTCTGCAGGGACCGAGGATGCACAGTCTCTGCCCTGCTCAGCCCCACGATGATGCCAGCTTCCATCCCACACAAATACTCAACCTGGTGGTTTCATAACAAGCAGCCCAAAGGTCAGTCAGTCCATCCCGAAGCTGGCCTCAGCACTGCCCAAAGCACAGGACGTGCCACTACCAGATGCAAGTGGCCATTAAATCCATAAAGCAGAAATAAAAGAATTTAGGAATAAAATGAAATTTCTGCTTGAGTCAGGTCTCCCGGATCAGACATTAAATCTGCCTGGTATCTCTTTCCTGTGTCATCGCACACCTATTTTCTCCTTGTAAAGCACATTATTGATTTTTAAATGTTTTCATTCACACTTAGAAGCTTTCCAAGATTGGACTTTATTCTTCAATATTATCCACTGAACAGTGAAACACTGGAACAGATTGCCTGGGAGCACCACAAGGTGTTCATCACTGGGAGGCCACGAGGACAGGCTGTCTGTAAGGAATTTCCCAGGCAGAGCTGAGCTCTCCTTGGGACAGGGGAATGTACAAGATGATCCTTTATGTTCCCTCCCAGCCCTATTTCCCTACCAACGCTCAACCTGAAACAACCGAGGGAGTTCACCTGCCCTCTGGGACAGCAGCAGCATCTCAGCAGTGGGGAAGAAAACAGGTTATCCTCCTTTATGTCATGCCTGGAAAATCCAGCTATCTCAGAGCTTGTCTGTCAGCCATACTCCGAATTTCTCAGACCTTACCACTCACCACCATATATTGAACAGAAAGAGCAGCCACTTCTGACAACTGCACACCCATTTACAGCAGTATTTCCTGAGCCCAGGACAGTCTCATCCTGATACTGGCCCATATTCACCATGGGTATCAGTCATGTTTGGAGGGTTAATTTGTTAAAATACAGCAAAGTGGCAAGTATGAAGAAGCATTATCCAAGCGACAAGTGCTTATGCATATTTTATGAAGCATCTTCAACCTCAGTTCAATGTATCCAAGAATACTTCTGAAAAATGGCAGATTCTGGAGGGGATTTGGAGAGGAAATGACATATAGAATAGGAGGACAGATGTTGCTAATTTATGATGCAAAGGCCTTCACTGAAAAGTGCACATTTTGCTTAAGATTCTCTACAAATGCTATTTTAATGCTGATTTCCTCCTCTTTAGAATTTCACGAACTCTTGTCTGTAAGAACTTCAGCTTGGCTCAGAAGTTTATCTTGGATCAAAAGCAGCATCTGTAACCAGCAATTAAACTGGGGCTTCAGAACTGTGCATGTTTTTAAAGCATACCCACTTTTTAACACCACTTGGAAAAACATGGCTAAGCTGCATGTTGGGAATGTGAGAGTGCATTCTGCCTTTCTGTCTTCCACTCTTGCCAGGATTATTGGGACTTTTTGACCTGGGACTAAACTCAGAACAGCAACAGAGTAGGAACCAGTGAGATGGATGGATCCTAATACCCAAAGAGGTCAGAAAGCAGAAGCTAGATCATCCGTTAAAAAAAGAAAAGCAGGCTATATTGTCAGGCCCAAGTGCTTCATCAGTCATTCCCCGTGCCTCATGCACACAATCTTGCTTTTCCTATCAAAACTGAAGAGCATTTGGAATGTGAGCCAGTTGGTTCTCCTTTTCTTCCTTTCTGTTCTACCCCAAAAAGTTTGGACTACAAACAAGGAAGACACTCATGTTCCATGTGCAGGAACCTGCACAGATCCTTTTCTGCTTACCAGCCCCTCCCCATGGATGTGTGGCTTCATGGCTCCTCTGCAGCTCTCCAATGACAACCACTACAGAGCAGATTATTTTCTGCAAGGCTGTGACAGAGGGGTCTGTGAAATCCTCCTTGTGTGTAAATATCAGTTAAAAATAAAAAAGGAGAATCATGCACTTACTTCTCCTTCTGGCGTTCATTTCAGATACTGCTGGATCATGCCAAAGTGCAAATAAAAGGCAGACACCATCGTGTGCAGACACTGCACTGAAAAACCTACATCAATCCAGGGCTTTCACTCTATCACAGGGCAGCGTTTGCTCCTCAGTTAAGGCAGCATAATTATTTCACATAAGGTGACATTTAAAAATCAAAGACACACCAAAAACCCCCACAACCTGACAGTTACATAAGTCAGCAACTGAAAAATTTCAAGAATTGGAGTTCCCTGTAAAACCACATTGGGGATGGGAGCACCAGGGCTCAACTCCAGAGCTGGGACAAGGCAAAAGCCTAGAACTTCATCCACCAAGCCAGGCACATGATTTGGGGTGCCTCAAGCTCAGCTCTTTGCTTGCACTGCACAACAGCATGAGCTCAAATCCCAGCTCTGCATTTCACTTCCAAGGGAGCCTCTCAACTCTGCTGGAAGCCAGGAAAGCCAAGCTGGGACCCCAGAGAACAAGGAGAGGCAGCACAGATCGCCGAGGCAGCGTGGGCTGCACCTATTTCCTTGGCACCACGCACCAAACCCGTGGTGAAGGATTCATAATCCATAATTCAGTGGCAGTCTCTACGCCCATGGATCGCTGCAGCCCAAACAATTAATGACCGTCAGCGCTAAACGCTGCTGACAGCCAGATCCTGAGGAGCTGCGTGGGGAAGGCAATGCTAATTATAAGCAGAGCTGATATCTGGGCTTCCCAAAAGCAAAGGGGACTCTGCTCCTCCATCAGTGCTGCCTGTGGTACACTGTCCACCCCCAGGTCACACAGCCACAGGGCCACCAGCACAGCCCTGGAAGGAGGCTCTGTGTGCAGCAACACCCCACCAGCACCAACCCAAGCCAGTTGCTGCCGGCCTGGTCCCCGTGCTGGCAGGGGTGTCCCCAGTGACAGAGGGCTCTGGGAGGGTCCCCAGGCACAGACTGCACTCAGGGACCTGGCCAGACCCAGCTCAGCCCTTGGCAGCTCGGGGCTCCGGGAGCTTGGCAGTGCTTCATGCCCACACACACCCACGGTGCTGCTGGAGGAGAGTGATTACCCTGCACAGCACTATCTTTCCCATCCAAGCAGAATTTATTTACCTTTTTTTTTTTTTGTTTTAATCTGATAAGTTGAAATTTCAGTACACTTGTCTGCAAAAACACTGCATTACAAAGACATACAACACATACCGACTGTTTATAGACTCTGTTATTTATTCCCAGTGTATCTTCCTACCTTTTACTGGCCACGTCTTTTATCAGCAATAACCAAGTACCTTTCAAGTTGACAACCTGCTTGGTTTATGGCTGGAAAATGTATCCAAGTGTCTTCCAAGCCTGCTGTGGCTGCACAGAATTCAAATAGCTCAATGAGTGTTGGTTTTGCAAAGTTTGGTTTAGATATTATTCACATTTTGCTTCTGGGTTGTTTTTTGTTTGGTTTTTTTTTTGTTTGTTTGTTTGGGGTTTTTTTGTTAATTAGCATTGTCTTAGGATGGGCTTCTTAAGGCCATACAAACTTTTCAAAATTGACAGTGTCAGTGCCAGAACCAGGTCTCTCAGTCTACATATCACCCAAAATTACAGTGTCTGAAAAGAAGAATAATCATAATCAAGGTCCAAGCAATTTTGAGATGATAGGCCATTTCTAGTCAGCGTTAAAGGGAGCTGGGCCACAAGGACAGAGGAAGAAAATCAGCTAATGAAGAGTGACAAAAGAAAAGAAAATAGTTAGAAACTGACCTTGTGGCAGCTTGCAGGGACACACAGACTGCTGGGACCTGCAAGGCACATGCACAACTACGGGACTTCAGGGCAAGAGGAGAGAGCCAAAAAAAACCCAGAGACCACATGTGTGTTCTGCCTGGACTCCAGCCATGTCCACTGAAACAGAGAAGATGGTTTCACTTGCACATATGACAAAAGCAGCACTGGAGTGAAGGCCAGAGGCTCCCGGGGATGTGTGGTCACTGCCAGACCTGCTCCCCTCCCACACACAGGTATCAGCTGGCAGGACTCTGCCCTCCTCCTCCTCCTTCCCTGCCAGCCCTCCATCTCCTTACCAAGGGCTTGCTTCACATCACTATTTCCTTTTGAAAGTGCTGATTCTCAAGCAATAATCACACTTTTGTGTTTTAATGTTTTGATTGTACTCAGTCCCCTGCTCTCCCCTAAGCCCCCTCCAGGTTAACAGCAGTGACACTTTCCCTTCAGACTCCCTCTCCAAGAGCCATCATTTCTCTCCCTAACTGAATTGTTGTCATGGAAATCATTCCTCCTCTCCATCTTCCTGAAAGGCTTTAAAAAAACCAGCCCGCTGCTCTGCCACCTCTCCAGCAATCAGCCACACCACGGCTCCTCTCCGAGCAGCCCCCAGCAGCTCCGGGGAAGCCCCTCTCCCACTGCCCCACCCAGCCCAAGGGAATATCCGGGCCCCGACACAAGGGATCATTTTCAGACCCCGTCAGGGTGATGGCCAAGTTTGCCACGGCACTTTGGTTCTCAGAGGTGCAACCCCCTCCCGGCTCAGGAGCCATTAGCTCTGAAACGCAGGGCGCAGCCACGGCCACCTGTTCCCTGTCTATATATACAGACAGAGATGGGAAGTGTTTGGGGATTTTGTATAAAAATGTTTCTGCTTACATAACAGGCAGCAATTCTGCAGTCAAGAAATTCTCTTTGCTTTTCCAGGCTGGAAAGTTAATTACTGAAAATCACCTTTGATGAACTTACAAGACAAAGGCTGCTGCCTCCAGAAGCAGAGCTTGGCTGACCTGGCTCCAAAGAGAAAGGAAGAAACAACTGTGCCCAAAATTAAACCCACGAAATTGCTGCACTGGGCATCCATGCCCAGGAGCTGGGGGCCACTGTGAGAAGAGGCTGGGGCCACCAAACCCAGGCCACCTCCTTCAACTTTATTTGACTGACACAAAGCCAGAGGTCAGTATGAGGGCAAGGACAGCTTTTGGCACTTCTTAGCAGGCAGGGCCTGCACAGAGAACCAGGATTAAAGTACCCTAAATCCCAGCTCGGAAGACACAAACAGGCATTCAGCCATGACTAATACCCAAATATTCTCACAATGGAAAACAAGAAATCTCTTCCATGATCATTCACTGACAGAGTCCCATAAAGCTACTAATTAGAATGGTGTTTACACTCTATATTTCATCTCATCTGATGTTTTTACTCTGATTAGTTATTCTATCACCTGCAGAGAGCTAGTTAGCTGAATGCAAAGATGTCATTGGACTTAATCAAGTAAAGTAGCATTTCATAGAGGGAATTCAGCTAGCTCCATCCTGCTCAGTGCTGTTACCCTGTTAATAACTTTTTTTAAAATTAAAGTTGAATAAAAGCTAAGAAGAGTCAAGTTAGGCCAGTGCTCAGAAGAAAAACGTAAAAACATAGGTGAGCTGCAAAAAAAAAGTCCATTACTGATTCTTTCTTCTACATAAACACCTCAGCCAGACACCAGAGCTTGTGGAGGAATTACCAAACAAGGTTTAGTGGTCCTGCGTTCCCAAACTATCCCGTGCATCTCCTTGGAGCAGCAGCGCTCCTCCCAGTGTCTTCTCACCCCAAGCCACCCAGACTCTCTGAATTGCCTTCAGATGTCAAATATGGTGGGAAGGTGTTCTCTCCCTCCGAGACAGGGTGTCAGTGATCTCGGTCTCTCACACTGCCCCACATCCCGCTGAGCCCTCCCCAGGGCTGCTGGAGCAGCAGCATCCCTTCCCTGCACACAGCCCTGCAGAATGGCTTTTTGTCATTCCATGACACACAGATGTTGGTGCTGCTGAGAGCCCACTGTAACCCCAGACCCTTTGCCTGCAGTGCTGCCTCGCCTGCTCTTTGCCGTATGCTGCAATCCTTGCCCCAAGCTAGCACTTGGTCCTTTCATCCCTTGTTCCAGAGCACCATTTCAATCTGTCCAGGTTATTTTAAGAAAGCTCTCCGGTTCTTCTTCCCCAAGCATCTGCAGTCCTTCCCGACTTTACATCACCTGTCAGTTTAACAAACCTACTCTCCATTCCATTACCCAGATTGATAATGAAAATATTGAACAGAGATGGACAGAAGCCAGCCCTGCAGAGCCTCACAGATTTTTCTGGGAATTCAAGATAAATGGGCTGTTCCATAAAGCCCTCCCTCCTCTCTTCCCTCTGTTTTAAACCCCAGAACCACTCTCATCGTTATCTGTGCTCCGGGCAGCTCCCACCTCGCGCACACACCTGACGCGCTGTCCCGCAGCGCTGCCTCGCTGCAGCCGCGTCTCTGGGGCACCTGAAGCTCCCAAAACCCCGTGAAAATACCTCAAATCCCAGTGGATGGAGAGCTCTCCCCTTGCTGAGAGATGCTGGCACCTCTGGCCTTTCCCTGCCAGGGAAGCAGAACCCTGGCTGGTGAAAGAAACAAATAAGCTTTGGCTTTAGAACAAAAATTGTTGCTTTTTTCCCTCCATTTAGCTTCCTAATCACAGTTAGCCAAGCTTGAAAATGCTATCGTGCATTATGCAATAATCCACCGAGAGCAGGGGGCTTTGCATAAACTGTGTGCTCTGATGAAAAGCATTTCCCCCCCTCTGCCAAGGGGCAAAAAACCCCCAACCCACACAAAACAAACAAAACCTCTGTCCTCTAAGAGACTTTTACCAGTTCTTTGTTCCATTTTAGTCATACATCTACTGACAATACTTCTGACAAAAGCAGAGCAGAAACAGCTCAATTTGCAAAGAGCTGAGCTGTGTTCACCTCTACAAAAGCCATACACTGATTTGCCCCAAATTCCACTAAAAAAACCTAGTAAAGGCTGCTTCTCCAGTTGAGAGGCTGGGGGTTCTTTTTTGAAGGAAAAAAGCCATTATTTAGTTATTAAAGTGGAGAAATCTCTCTCTCTACAAGACACAGAGCACTGAAATGTTCTAAAATTAATAAACTGCTCTACTTGGTGCATTTTAAAATTAGATTTCCTTTTTCAGAGAACCTGTATGCAAAGTTGCAGCCTGATGCAAATTGAAACAGTAATAAACACTTCAAAAACACGTTTATAATAGAAATGCTAACAAATCCTTAACTATAATGATAATGGTTTGCTAGGCAGCTCTATAATGTAAAATTAATCCTTAACATGTCTTAATTTTTTTTCCACTGGGTCATTTAATAATGTGATAACTCATTTCTTTCCTCTGCCTTCATCTCTCACATTGCCATGGAGACAATTGTGAATCAGATATAAATAAAAATACTCTAACACTGTGGCACCACATGTTCTTTTGATCCGTTGCCAACATGATTTTAAAATTACAGGAATTTACAGGAGCTCAATAATTAACAATTCATTTGCTAAGAAATCACTTCTTTTTAGCCAGTTTCCTGGTGATTTGCTAACTCAGGAATGCTCACAAACATGAGCAAGAAATTAAAAGTTCTGCATTTCCTTTCAAATATCTACCTTGCATTTCAATCAGCAACTCGGAGGCAAACAGCTATTGCAGGCCAGAGCCCAAGAGCCAACACTGCATCTCCTTTTGTGGTCTCATCAGTCTCCGTGTGATTCCTAATGGGAATCATTTTTAAGGTAATTTTTAATTGCTTGAGCTCTGAATTTACTTACAAGGAAAACCAGACATATGCAGTGAACGAGTTTGTTGCTGGCCTCTATTATGTGAAGTGTCAAAACGAGGCCACGGATCCCTGCTTCTGTATTAGTTTGTTAAGTACATACAGCAGTAGAAAGATTAAGATTAATTATGCATTAATGATCTTGACACCCCTTAATTGCTACCCACTGATAGAGGCCATAATCCCTGATACTATCCATGTTCTCCGGAATTCTGATGCAGAACTCTGCTCCGCAACAACACCGCCGTGGATTTCACAGGGGCAGGGCTGGGGCCAGCGGCTCCTGCAGCAGGGGCTGCTGAATTCCACCCGCGCTGAGGAGCCACGTGGCCTCCAGCACCTCCAGCACTCACACACCTGCTCACTGTCGCCCTACATGACCTCGAACAACATGAGGACAGTCCTGGCGTTTCACAGTTAAGGCATTGAGCTTATTAAAGAACTCAGCTTGAACCTTTGGAGTCAGGGAAAAACTCTCAGTCTCAGGTTTTACAAGAGCTTTTATACAACTGCACCATTTTTATTTGCAGTTACATAAACCCCCCAGTCAAGCAGCATTATTACACTGTTTACGTGGTGTTCTGTCCAGCCTCACCAGGTACTCCCAGCCCCCCATCCCAAGAGGAGATGTGTTTCTCTGCACAGCATTTTCCATTCTCTGCTGCCTTGGAAGTGGAAGGGCCAGCGTGGGCTGACCAAGTTATTAATCATTGCCATGTCTCTTCCACTGAAACATTTCAGCTACAATTCTACAAATACCTCTGTGCATCACAGGGAAACCTCACGTACACAAGGTCTTGTAAAAAAGCCCCCAGCTCCAATAACTGTTTTGTCCAAAAGGATTCAAAGTGATTTAAGAGCTCAAGTCTGACTCTCAAGAGCAACATAAGCACCTAAAGAGTTTAAATAATAGTGAGAACTCAGTGGCTCAGAGCTTGCCTTCCCAATATAATTCCTGCTGTAACAGCTAACTGTAATTAGTGATACACTTGATACCAGCCCTATCCTTTTGGAGACTTACAATGATCTGCTTCTAGAGCAGGCTAGGGGAGGAAAAGAAAGAAAAAAGGGGAAAAAAGAAGGAAAGAGAGGAAAAAAGGTCACTCCTTCCCACGACAGCTGCTCAGAGCTGGTCCATGGGGAAATAACACATGTCGACCAGCCCCACCAGCTGCCTGCAGCCGGAGAACTCCAGCAGCAGCTGCTCCAGCTCCGCTCTGCCCTCTGCTCCTCTGCTCTGACTCACAGGTGGACACGTCCACTGGCCAGTGCTTCCAGAAATGGGACAGCAGAGCACCTGGGGCAGGTACCCTTCCTCTGGCAGCGCGTACGGGGCAAAGGCATTGAAACCCTGCGTCCAACCCTAACCCGAAATCAGTGCAAGAGATAATAATTGGATAAAACCTAGTAGGGAACCCACGGCTGGCAACCAGCATGGAAATATAAACACAGAGCACCAATTTTGTATAAGGTGAATTCAGCCTTTTGTACCTCCCTGCCACTAGACCTTGGTATTTTATCGAGCAAAGCCGGCTGGTACATTAGTGAGGGACACAAATAACCCCAAAATGCAGGAAAACCACCTGGTGTTCAGTTCTGCACAGTGGATAACCCCAGCCCCAGCACCACAGGGCACGTGAGCAGGGACACACAGACCTGCTGCACGTGGACACACCACCTTCAGCTTCCCAGGAAACGGCAAACAGCCATGGGAGGTGCAGAAAGAACACAACTCAACTGAGAAGGCAAAAAGCAGGGACAGAGGGGGCTCCTCTTCACTTTTTGCACAGTTTGACCTAAATCACGTGCTCACTCTAAGCAGCCAGGAGTGGATTTGGGGGAAAATAAGTTACTGCAGGGCTTTAGCCTCCTGCATAGCTCTGCTGCAGAAAAACTGCATGACTTCCATATCTCTTAATGAGCAGCTTTTGCTACTGCCTATGTCCAATTTCTCCCTTTGATCTGGCCCAGTAGTCTAAAAATAAATATAAATATAAACATCGACATCCATACCGCAGTGTCAAGGCAGGAGGGAATTTTTAGTTGAGGGAGAGGGCTTAATGCGCAAAATAACTTTGACATTTTGTCATATTCACTGAAAAACTCTTCAACACCTACAGCCTGGCTAAGACATTTGAAAATACAGATGATCTTCCAATCAATACCCAGCCTATCCTTGGGCGGAAAGCAAGGCATAACAGTGCCACGTTATATATCAACTATCCCAGTCAGACAAATCAATAATTCATGATTTTTCCAAAGGCCAAGCTGTACCACAACCTTCTTCCTCCTTACTGGTGCACAGAACTCTCAATTAGCCTGGAAGTATTTCCACACAGAATGAACCAGTTTGGTGACCTGACTCAGCCGTGGTGTTTGCTATGGAATTTCACAGTTAACCCCAGCTTCAACAGCAGGGACTCAGAATAAATGCACCCCCTGAGGAAGCTCCCACTGATGGGCAAGACTGGCCCTGCTTGATCTGAAATCCCATCAGCTCCAACTGTTGAGCCTGGAAAAGAGAAAACCTAATGGAAAAATATACCAAGAGCTTTGGGGAGACACGAGAAGGAAGAAACATCAGCCCTCAGAGATGGGGGTGCTGGAGTAAAAGCTGGCTAAGCCAACAGGGAAGACAGATGTGCACAGAAGTTTTCCACCATCCAAATCACTTCTTCTCCTATTCATTATTCCTTGTTCCTACAGTCTGCTTTGGAAACAGTTGCACAAAATCAGGTTCTAACTGGGGAGCTGCCATGCCCAGATGCACCTACAGGAAAGAAGAGAGAAATTATGGGATATTCTCCCTCCAGAGCCCCTGTCTCACCACAGGGAAACCCATGGGACAGCAGGGCCAACTCAGGGATGGAACTGACACAAATCCAGAGGCAAACACAGCGCAGGGCTTACCTGGGCAGGAAAGTTTCCACTGTGGAGCTGGCTAAACATGCTTTGACAAAATAACTTTGAGGGAGGACTGGTGGCATCTCCTGGCCCTGCTGCCCGCCCCAGCTGCTGCCAGCACTGCCCGTGTGGAGCCTGTGTAGGGTGAGAAGCCAGCAGCCTCGTGGTGGCCCAGCCAGCTGGGGTGCCCTGGGCCAGGCAGCGGCAGAGAAGGCAGCCAGAGCCGTCAGCTGCAGGAGCCACCTCGGTGTGGCTCGGAGGCAGCCAGGCAGGACTTGGGATGGCAGCCGAACTTCGCAAACATCAGCTCTGCTTTACGACTGGAGAACTGAGGCACGCGGAGAGGAAGCATCCCCTGAAATTCAAAGCCCAGCCACTGTGCAGAACTTAACACACATCTCTTGATCACAATCTAATAACTTAAAACACAAGAGTATCTCCTGCTCTCCTCCGTCCAAATACCTCAGTGACCATTAAACATCCAAAAGGCAGCAGCAAAGCCTACACACCAATTAAATCGTGTTTCAGTAAAATACCATCTTTGTGATATCCTGTGTGCTCCTTCTGTGGGGCTCTGCTTTTCATCAGCTGCTGTAGCATGGGGTTTGTAACACACAAATTCCCACTCTTGTTAGGATTTTGCTGCCTGTGCTCTGTCACAACGGCTCCCCATATGTATTAGCAGTTTGATAACAGAGTGAAGCACTTGTGAAACTGGCCCCAAGCTCCGCTCGCTGAACTGTGAATTAACTGTAAATATAATTAGAGCTGTACCTCACACTCGGGACTGGGAGGAACAGGAGGTCTGCCCCAGAGCTGTTACTACAGCACTACGCAAGTCCAGGGCTGATAAAAATAGCAAACCCCAGCTAAAAGAGCAGAATTAATTACATCAGCTGTTAAAACAAGCTACACAGAGTGCTTGTTCCTCTACTTCAAAATTAAGAGGAAATGCCTTCCTGCACTGTTTGGGGAACGAGCAATGATCTGAGTAGCCACAGTCCCATCCTGGTGCATGATGGATTTCCAGGAGGTCTGACTCCGTAAAGCACTGCTCAGTCAGAGAGAAAAATTAAACCAAAATTTTCTTAGACAACCAAACTGATTTTCAAAAGTACCCATCTGCACCCTTTTAGAAAAATGCAGCCTTCTGGTAAGGTGATGGACACAGCCATCGTGAGCACCCTGAGGCAGCTCCTCCCCAGCGAGGGGATCACTGCTCTCCTAAGACAAGCAGTAAAAGATGAGCAGGGCTGCAATGGAAGGGCAAAGACATGACCCAGCTGCCTCCTCCAGCCCCCATCCCATGGCAGAGGCGTTTCCCACCCCCAAGCTGCAGCAGCAGCGGGGAATATCTCTGGGTAATGCAAACAAAACCAGGACACTGCACCCATCCCCACATTTCTGACCTAAATCCGTGCCAGCATAGGCAGCGAGGCCATAAATCGAAAAAGCCTTGTAACATAAAGTCTCCTTGTGTTGCCTTCTTCCATAAACAAGCAAGATTTATGCATTCCTGGGGCTATTAACAAGAGCCATTTGTCTTTATTTCTGCATGTAAGTAATGGAGACACCAGCAACATTGATGAGCCACGTGGGATTAATTAATAAAGCCGTTTTCAAGGGGCTATCTGTGGACTTGGTTTCTCTCATGCTAAAGGAACTGTCAAAGCATTTTTTCAAAGCAGAGGATGAAATTTCATGTAAGAGACCAGTGGCCCATATGAGTGCAATCATTACCCAGCCTAGCAAAAAATTATCAGTGTCCAAAAGGTTGATGACTTTCTCAAGTTTTCCTTAATTACTGCATTTTACAATTATTAAAGCAGCACAGCAAATCAAATCCAACAAGACCACAAAAGGGAAAAAAAAGGGGAAAAAAAGCCAGAGGGTCCATATGGCTCCACTCTTGAGTTGCTGATGGCCAGAACTGAGGTGGTTCTTTCAGATACCCATTTCAAACCAGTCAGGATGAACCTGGAGTTCAGGAATCTTCTCCTTGCCAGGAGAATCCCACAAATCAGTATAAAGAAAAAAGCTAAAAACCCTCATGGTTCCACAGTAAATCAAAGGTTGAGCATGGCTTAGTATCCTGTAATCTCATGTTTTCTACAGATTCATGTTCCTATTGAGTGACCACGTTGGGACAGGGAATAACCAAATGAGGGGTGGAAGGACAGGACTGACCGGAAGTATTGGAGACAGTTTAAACTTTGTAAATATGAGCTTTCACCAAGACGACACAAACAGAAATGAGTCATTAACTTAATTCATTTTATGAAAAAGTTGAATAAAGGTTAATAGAAAATTAGTCATCTTTCCTTAGGTTTTTTCCTATCCATCCTATGTAATTTAATTAAAAACGTGCTGTAGAGTTCCAGAGGATGATTAAAAATAACCTCTCCTTTTCTATTAAACTCCTTAGGTTTGTACAGGAATTCCTATAGAACCTTATTAAATTTCTGTTTACCTCTGCTGCATTTAATTTCTATTCTGCACATCTTTTCCTTAAGTCCAAAGGGATTTTGTGATGGTGGTATCTTATTAAATAAATATTCGTTCCCATGGCTGGCAGTCCAAACTTGAGATCAGTGCTGGACACCAGTGTAAAAACTCTTTAAAAAGCAACATTAGTAGCTTTGCTTTTCTGAATGGAACACAGGAAGAGTTGAAGAGAACTTTTCTAGCTATCACTGCTGTAACTTAGCACAAGAAGACAGGAATAAGGTTGGTATTGCTGTTGTTGCTTGGAGTTATTTACTTCTTGGTATTTTAATTTCACAGTGCCACATGCAAGAATACAACCCATAGCAACTCAGCCACTCTGCAGGCTTGCTGAAAGCCAAAAATGTTTTTTCCCAGTTTTCTGTTGCTGTGGAGCTACAGTACAGAGCTCTGAAGCATTTATTAAAACAAGGCTAGATTGCTTTACAACAGGTAGGATATATTCAACAAAACCAAAAAAAAGTCCAGAGCTTGCAGGCATTCTAAACCGATTAAAAATGGTAGAACAGCTCTGATTTCCTTACTCGAGCACATCCCTCTTGATTTCAGTCTCCTTGAAAATTTGATCCAGCTAAATTCACTCAGCTGTTCCTGTGTTCAGTCCATCCACACTAAATTGAGACAAGTCAGAAGCCCAGGAAGGCTTGTACAAATTCCACAGACCTGCTTCAATTCTTAAGGAGCAAATGAAGAGCAAAGCTCACACCCAGCACCCACCCTGCTGCACATCCAATGATGCAACAGTGAGGAACTGGCTCTGGGGCTGATGACCCAAGTTTGATATCAACAGACTCGTGTGCAACCCTGGTCAAATATTATAAGCTTGGCTTCACCAAAACAGGCTTGCTAAAGATCCTAACGGGGCTTAGGTGCTTAAATATCTTATGGGAGCTTCATTTTTTCAGTGCTGCTGCTTCCATCCCGTGCGAGCACATCCGCACTCCCCAGGGCAGATGAGAGGTTAAAAATCACCTGTGAGCAGCCAGGCACCACTTTTCACCTGGGATAGGAGGCAGAGCTGGCACATGGCACATCCTCACCACCAAGGCTTCAAAAAGAGCCCCCCCAGCAGCAGTGCCAAGGTCTTTGCTGGCCTCCCCAGCACAAGATTGATGCCTGGGAAGATTGTGCCTTTTTGAAACTAATTGTGCAACAAGAAAAGATTCTTTAATACCATGCAGCCAGTTCTAAGGGGAATAATTACTAGGAGATAAAAAGAACAGAGGAAAAAAAAAAAAAGCCAGATTTACAGTTTCTAGATTTCATTAGGAAAGGCCGTGGATTTGACAGTCACTTTGAACAGCATTCAGGAGGGAAGGGAGGAGCCAGTGAACACCCAGAGGCTGTAACACTGCAGTTCTGCCCTCAGGTAACTGCGCTGCCATTAAAGGCCAAATCTAGTAAGAACTTGTTCTGCCTTGCATGCAGCAAAACCTTCAATAATCAATTCAGCTGAGATAAGGCTGCAGCTGATTCCACGTTCACAGAGCACTCAAGCCCGGTTCCCTCATCAGTTTTCCGAGATCAATATTCATCAATGCACAGTGGTCAGGCACATATCCATCATCCTAAAGGTTGGCATCGAACACCAGGGCTCTGAGCACGGAGCAGCCACCGTCCCTTATTCTTCATTGCAAAGCCAGGACAAGGTTTGAACCATTTTGTTCCCCAGGAATGCTGTAGAAGGAGGACTCAAGAGAAATCTTTTTGTTTAGAAGCAACACCAAATTATGTGAAAGGGGGCTGTATTCTTTAAGACCCAGAATGAGAATCCTAGCCCTAATCAGTATGCAAAGGACCTTACAGCAGGTGTCTAACTGCCATGGACCTGGTTCCCTCACGGTTTTATTGCCACTGAGCCTTGCCTAGCTTTCCATCCTAACACAAGATTTTCTTTTCTGAATAGAACAGAGTAATTCCTAATTTGAATTCCACTGCACAACAGAAACAGCCTGTAAAATCTTAAAAAGAAGCCACTTCCCTCTAGCAGAATAGAAGATATATTAGGCTTCAGGACTGTATAGAGCAGAACATAAAATTAAAATAACAGACATCATAGAGTTTGATAGCATCTTCCAGTGTCAAAGATCTCAAAATACATTACTAAGTGCAACAGCCATTGCTCTGCTAGACAACTGCACATCTCCAAAGTGAATCGCATATTCAAGAGAGGAGTTGGAAAGTCTTTATGTAAATGGAAAGTACTTTGTTGATCCACAAAACGCTACCAGCTCTGGGAGGGAGCACAGCAGCACAACACAAAGGTCATAACATTCACCATAGGTGTGCCTGTTACTCCAGCTCACTTTGGACAGCAAGAGTAAATTAGCATTTACTCTCTCACCAGCAGAGAAAGATCATCCCATAAATGTATTTTCATCAGCTTTATGTAATTCAGAATCTTCACTTCTTTTGCTCTCCCCGGTATTTAGTGCCTAAAGAACAGATTCTGTGGTTAAAAATTGGTATTGCTATAAAGCAATGGAATAATAATATCCTTTTGCAAGCCAACTCCCACAGGCTCCTCACTAAATGGTTTAATCGAAAATGATAGTTAACAGTTGACTTAGTGTTTTCATTAGTGGCTACTTTGTCCTTTTTTTTTTAAGTTTTAGTTTTTACAGAGATAAAAAGAAACAAGCACAATCTGTTCTGAAAACTTTCTGAAGTTCCCAGTTCAGTGTGGTTGATTCAAAGCAGTCCAATAGACTTTTTTTTTTAACTTTTATTTCTTTTTTTATTATGTGCCTTTTAAGAATAAGCTTGGTTTATCCTTTATCCTCTTTCTGCAGACACAGGAGAGTCAGATCTACATTCAATATCCAACTTCCCCAAAGAGAAACTCATTCTAACAGAATTTTTTTTTTTTAATGCAAAACCTAGAATTCAATTTTTAAGTCTCTCAAATACCTCCCGATGCTGATAAACAGGAGCATAATCCAAGCAAAATAAGTGTCTCAAATCCTCACAGCTAAATTCCAATTTCTGTGCAAATTTTAAACGTTGCCCTCCAGTTCCAAGGAGTTACACGTTGCACAAGCAGATAGTAAAGGCACTGACCTGATTTGGCATTCCAAGTATATAAAGTGCCATAAAATACTGCAGAGGAAAGCTCAAAATTCCAGCACCTTCATAAGCAATGGAAAAAACCACAGGACTCTCCCGAGCCACCAAGCGGGTCTCCAAACTCTGACATTTTCATTATGAAAGCTTGTTTTCCAAGTCATTAATTTGTCAGCATTTCTACACTATTTCATAACTCCACAAGAGCAGCAAACTAAAGCATCTTGAAATCAAATGCCCAAAGATTTCCCACCCATTGCAACCCACCGAAACCAGCTGGGTTCCACCTAAATATCCACCAGAGCACGGCCGTGCCCTCAGGCCCCTGCAGGAAATAACGCCCCTCAAAGCCAAAATCTGGGCACGCTTTGCCTCCCCACTCAGCTCCAAGCCCCCTCTCATTTCCCACAATGGGAGCAAAAAATATCAGCCTGGAAAATTCTGGTTGAAGTTGGAGACAGTGAGCATTTGAGCATCCACGAAGACATTGCAAGGATCCTCTGGTAGCAAAGCAAAGAAAATCAGCATCGTGCAGGACTGAGCTTGACTCCCAGAGTTAGACAGGCTTCTGAAGACCCAGCCTTTATGCACTCATTCTGAGAAACGCCAGCAGCTAAACTTTGCCATATTTGAGTGCGGGGCAAGAAGACTTCCCTGAGCAGAGCCTGGCAGATTTATTATTTTCTCTGCTTCCCATAAAACTTTCCACCAGAAAATCCATATTTTTATATGTATTTTTTTTAAAGGAAGCTACCTCTTAAAGCTCCCAATATAGCCACTAATCCCTAACCAATCCCAGCAGGCAATCTCTACCCAATGCTCATTTGCACTGGAGGGACACAATTCTGCATTTTTCCTTGACTCAAACTCCAGCTCACTGGAAATAAGTTGGGCAACATGAGAAATATACAGGTGGCAGACGAGAGACATGCAAGCTGAGGGATCCAAATCAGGCTGGAGGCTCAATGTGGAAAATCCTGCCCGTGGGAAAAGCACCAACTCCATGATTTAACACTGTCCTTGTGAGTGACATCGCAAAATAACCCAGGATATAGAAGATTCATCCAGGAAGCACCTCCTGCCAGGAAGGAACGTCTCATGGTGAGTACAGAGGACTGGGGAGGCAGGTTGTCATCGCTGTGATGGCATTTCCTACCTGAGCACAAATAAATACCCAACTGCAATTACGCACATACTAGAAATGGAGTTTTGCTTTTGTTATGCCCTTTGCCATTCACGTGCTGTAACCACTTTTTGTTGAACGAAGTGCAGCACTGGAAATACAACTGGAACCTTCAAAACCATCACTGTGACACCGAACCAGCCCCATGTGGAACAGGCCTGACAGCACCACCTGAGACAGCTCTGAATTGCCCAGCTGATGTGGTAATTGCCTCTGCTAGGAGAGGGGAACTATCTCAATGGGAAGAAAAATTGATTTGGGTCAGGATTTTAAACTTTTCAGCTTCATTTATTCCCCATACCCACCAAGATAAATCCAGTTTAGCAAGCCCCCATCCCTCCATTCCGGGCCTGGCACCACACATTGATGCAAGGAAACACTTGTGCACTTTTTGCTGAAACAAAGTACTAAAACCATCTGAGGTGGCAGTGGAGAGCATGGTTCAAAAGACTGACCAAAAGCAGGAAAATACTTGGGATTTCCAAGTCATCCATTCCTTACACACCCTGCACAGCCAAGACTGGAGCACGTTTTTTTCCTTGACACAGAGGACAGACGAAGAAAAATACAATTGCCACATGCCGCAACAGCTGCTGGTTGTCCACTAAAATAAAAGGAAAATTGCCATTTCTGCTCCTACACAACAACTGTTGCACCCCGAAGCAGAACACAGCCCTCAAAGGTAAATCCTGGCAGTGCTACAGAAATACCACCCTCGTGACAACGCGAGTCAGCAAATTACTTCTAAGGAGTTTACAGCCTCGAGAATACCAGAAGGGAAAAGGAAAAAAAGAAATACACCTAATTTCACCTGCACGCACTGTACGTGCTCCGATACGCCGTGCATTTGTCATATTAGTGTGTGCATGTTATTATCCAGGGATACATCAGAAACTGCTACCAAGGTAACAGGGATGGTAATGAACAGCAGCCAGGGGAAGCACACCACCACGAAGACAATGCGTTTCCTCAGGTTACATTTTTGCTCCCCCTCTTACAGCCTCTTTGGTTATTAACATATCAAATATTGGATTTGTATCATTTGACATCTTTTGTGGTTTTTGAGAATTAAGATCAGAGTCTTTAATAGCTCTGCTAGAAGAAAAATTCTCATTAAGGACTGAAGATGAAGTGCTCTGAGATTTCTCACACGAGGGACTCTCCAGAGGAGACATATTTGTGTGAGTCAACAGCATATGTCACTCTCGGAAAATAACGCATTTGAATGTGACCTTTTCTCTACTAGTTTTATTTAATGAACAAACAGAACAAATCTTCAGCACTTGGTTTCAGAAGGGTGCACACGGCAAGGTATAGGTTAAGTTGATTTCCGAACTTCACCATGACAGGCAGAGAACTTTCCAATTCTGGCACAGATCTGGGGAGAACGGCAGCACAGGGCAAACAAAAGGATTTATTTCCCTTTTTATGATAAGGCGACAATTCAGGAGCCTAGCAAACCCTTAAAAAGAAGTCTCTAGTGGATGGATGCAAACAGAAATGAGCCCAGGCACCTCTGCTGCTGTTTTGCCGATCACATTTATATACCTGGCCCAGATCAGCAAAGGGAAAATTGAGCTCTTTCAGGGGGCCAGATGGGCTCTCAGTCTCAGGTGTTGACAGTTTTCATTTCTTAACTGTTTTACAAATGAATGTGGATGTTTGGGGAAGAATTTCCATTTTTATTCAGTGCATGAGAATGGCCTTTCATAGCTGTCTCACAAAAGAAGCCGCTGCTTGATCATGGCCCCAGCTCATCCAAAAAAAGGCTGAGGACTGTAAAGACTTGGCAGGGGAGCGTTTGGGAAGGGCTGCTGCTTCCCCAGCCTCTCTTGCCTGTGTGCATTGAGTCAGATTCCCTGGCTTTCGTGGCAGCCCTTTTATTATTCTTATTATTACTACAACTACTACTATTACTATTCCCAAGACAGCACCAAAAGCTGATACAATAGGAGGGAGGCGAGCTGGGCTCTACTTTGCCCTGCTGAACACTAACGTAATTACCCACGTCCCAAGTGCACTACGGTGCCTTTGTGAGTGGAAGTGAGTGATTCACAAGTCCAAAGGGCCTCAACTGGAATTTAAATTCCCAGGGTAGGCCATTGGGTTTACAGACAAAAAAAAAAAAAAGGAAAGGAAAAAACATAAAAGTCTCAAAATGGGTACATTTGATCTAAATGTCTTGGAGAGACAGATATTGAACTCCATGGCACTATATTTAGACTCACTTTTCAAAGGATAAATGCACTTCAGATCTCTTCATTAGTTCCATTCTTCAGCAGTGGTTTATTCTGCCAAGAACAAACTCCTCATGCTTAGGAGAGGAGTGTGGTGGCCACTCTTCCACAGCAGAGCTTGAGGGTCCCTTCCCCACATGAGAAACACGAAGACATGGCAGGGGAGGAGGATACTTCTCTGCTCAAGGGCTGGGTGAGGGCACACACGGGGTGGAAAACCCTGTCCAGACCAACGCCAGGGCTGTGCCCGGGGCTGCCCCTCTCTACCCAGCAGCACCAGGGATCCTGCTCCCCTGTGCACAGACAGCGGGGTCAAAGCAGGACAAACTGCCTCTGAAACAGCCCACTCCTTGCAGCGATTAAACAGAGAACCAAAACACCCTTTTAGGATGACTAATTGTTAGACAAGATACATCCCACATGTGGCACACTCCTCCTCAGCGTCATCAGCCCAAATTCAATATGCAGGGGGAAGCAAAAGGCACTGCTGTCTTTCGGCTACCTGTGAAAAGCCATGGGGCACTGATCCAGGGATGGATCTTCCCTGCAGAGCCAAGCCAAGCTGCCCCCTGTCCCCACAGCAAAACCGCTGAGCGTCCACCTGGAGCCCGGCGGCCCCTGGGGACGTGGTGTGCAGGATCAGCGCTGGCACGGCAGCTCCAGCCTGGCTCCCAGTGCCGGTCAGCGCCTCTCTGCTGCTTGCACCGCACGAACACCAATGCAGCACCCGCCGGGGTGGGTGTGGCCCACGGAGAGCCCTGCTGGGCCATGACCACACCTCGTGGTGCCACAGGTCACCACAGCCCAAGGCCACATGGGTTAAGCTGCCTCGCTCATCACAGTGGTCACACAAGAGCCTCTGCTAGCAAATTTCAGCCCAAAAAGTTGGTCGGCTGCAAGGAGGGCATCCAACTCGAACAGGTCAGGCCTTACCTGGAGGGGCAAGCACGACGGACTCTCCTCCAACAGCTGCAATACTGCATTTTACAGAGCTCTAAGTCAGCTCGGATTTAAGAAGCTGCATACTTCAAATGTCTCTGAAGAATACTAAAATGAAAACTCAGTCACACTGCTCTGTGACTACTGTGGAGCACGATTAAAGGGAAGCTAACATTTGTTTTCAATTATCCAGCGTATATCTGAAAGACTAAAGTTGTCTCCAAAGTATTAGATAAATGTGTGTGTTTACTGTGCTCTTGTGCATGGAAAATGAAAGTTATCTGACAACCATTTCCAAATACCAATATTTTACCAATATCATTATATCAACATCTAACGAGTCTCCCTGGGCTTCACACCATGTTAAAAGGTAAAATTAGAAAGCAGAGGTAGTGAACACTGCTCTTCAAGATGTAGAATAAATGCAAATTAAAAAGCCAAGATCTTACTCCCATATCTCCATTTTGTTCATAGCAGATCACGTTGCCATTTTTTTTCAAACTCTCCTGAAAAAATGACAGAAAGCAGGAAAGTTTGTGGCAAATGCAGAATGACATCCATAAATTTATGAACTAACTAGACTGACATTCAGTGCAATGCAAAGTGCTTTCCAATCAATAGCCATGAGCATCAATTCCCCGCGAAGAGCATTCCTGTGCCACCGCCTCCCACCAGCAACAGGCAAGGCCATTTTCTGCTTAACTTCGCGATCGCTGCAATCCCCCCCGGTCGATGGCGTCGATGGGGCTGCGGGATCAGGAGCCGTGAGCGCGGTGCCGAGGCGGCGGACAGTGGGAACCGGGCGTGCGGCAGGGCCAGCGCGGGGCACGCAGCGCTCCCGCAGGGTTGCTTAGCAATGGTCCCTGCGTGCCCATCCCTGCGCTGCTCCTACACCCAGAGCACAGAGATTCCAACGGCGACCCGAATGCTGGCGACGAGGAGCAGTGGGAATAATGGCATGCAAAATAAGTGCTCTGCCTTTGCGATGTGATTTACGGAAATTTAACTCCCGGTTCTCCGGAGCATCGCGGGAAGCAGCGGGTGGTGTTGGCTGACTTCAATGCAAAGCTTACTGTGCCCAGAAAGAGACCCGAAAAGCAGCCTGGGAATCAGAGGGCTTGGGCACAGCCCCACTGATTTGTGATCGGTAATGGTTTTGCCTCTCCTTCTGCTGCAAAGTATCAGCAGAGAGTAAACTTCTCCCAGCTGCCAGAAGGGTTTGCTCAGGATTCACTCGGGATGGATTAACGGCACCAGAGGTTGACTTGAGTCACTGGCAGCTGTGGCAAACGAAAAGCATCGTGTTTGAGGGCTGCAGGGACAGACGGGGCTCCGGAGCAGGGCTCTGGGATGTGAGCAGTGGCCCACACGGTGCTTGAGATGGGGCAGCCATGCTGCCCAAACCCTTATCCAGAGAGACGCTGCTTGTACTTGGATAGAGGGAGCTGTGTAACCTGCAGTTAATGCCTCGCACAGGAGAGACACTGAACACCTGCGCAATAGCAAGGGAACAGGTTGTTTGATTTTTTGGTTACTCCTCACATGAAGTCCTTCAGCGAAAGATTTAATTCAGATTTGTTAGACACATATTAGGTGCTAAATTCCTGCTGATAATTGCTAAAAGTGACCTGCAGCGTGAACAACATAATCCTTCCATTTCTGCATTGCCTCCAAATAGCCCCGAACAAGGCCATGGGAGAAAAAAGCAGTTTCTCAGTCCCCTTTTCAGCATCTGCTGCAAACAGGAGGTTTCTGCTGGGCAACTTGCCCACTTTGCTCAGTTATCAGCACCTTGGCTGCCCAGGACCCAGAGATCCCCAGTGGGGACCAGGTAAATGGTCAGCAGGGACAGGGTGGATTCAGCATTCCTGTGGAACAGGCACGAGGGATGCCTCGGAGTCAATCACTGAAATCCCTCTGCGTCAAACCCTGTCAGAGCAGTTAGACCATAAACTAATAACTGTCAATCTCCATTTGTTTGCAGTGCTGCAAAGAAGGCTTTCATAATTCTTGTAAAGATATAAAAGAGGCACTCTGATTTTGCTTTAAATGAAAGTGTGTGATAATGTTAGCTGCTGGTAAACCTCAAAGACAGTATTTATACAGCATCAGAAACATTTGCGAAGATGGAAAAGAAATATCTTTGGGCTGAAAGACCTTAAAATCTACAACCCATATTCTGCAAACTTTGATGCCTCTGCCTAAGCACGCTATGCCTGTATCTTGATCACTCCAACAACACACTGTATAAAGGAGGCTATAAAAGTGTATTATTCTTTTTCTTAAGGATTTCTATTTTTTTAAATGTTGAGGAGGATATAGTACACCCAGAAACTACAGTCTGCAGCTTGTACACAAGAGGCACAGCACAATAAAATGCCTTAAAGCCCTTTCCTAAGCAGAAGGCAAGGCAGCATTGCTAATTTATTGCAGAGCATCGTGTTCCTCCAGGTACCAGGAGGGAAACACTGTCCCTATGCATCAAAACCTCCTGGAAAACAAATCAGGCTTGTACCTATGTGGTCACTTTTTGTAGCTGCTGGAGGAGGATGGGCAGAGGTGCTGCTGCTGTATTAACAAAGTATCTCACTCCAGATGCCTGGAAACGTCCCATCCCTGTGGGCCCAAGCCTGTCCTGGAGAGAGGGCAGTGACCAACACTGCTTTGCTGGTAGCTGCACAGACCTTGCCAAGGAAGCAGTAACAGCAGTGGCATTGCAGGCTCACAGTGCATTTTATGTACCTTGATGACCTGAGCAGAACTTGCCAGTTCCATCGTGCAAAGCCGAGCAAGTGCTTCTTAAATCCCACCTGAGTGTGGGCACATTAACAATGGAGAAGGGAAGAGGAGGGAGAACACTAGAGGGGAAAACCAATGCCCAGAGCAGGGGGGAAGATTCAGCCCCAGATTACTTAACTGGTAAGAGGGGCCGGACAAGCAGCCAAGTCTATCAAAGCTTCATGCCTCTGCTATACAAACTGTACATAATCCAAAATATTCACCACTGCTTTCATTCTTGTCACACAGGGGTCACGCAAGGGCAGGCGCATAAAACAAAGCTGAGTCGAGCAGGATGACCAGCTCAGCCCAACACCTCCTGCTCCAGTCACACACTGCAGGATGACTCCCAAGCAGGGTTGTGTGGTGTTGTACAGGATTCAGGAGCTAAAGGCTCATCTCTTCTCCTGGCTCTGGCAGAGACCAAGTTGCTGCACAGCTCTGCCAGTTCCCTCTACCTCCAGAACAGGGATAACTGTGCTTAGCATCCTTTTCCTGCAGCTTGCAGAGTGCTTTTTAAAAAGAAGCAGGTGTGGAGAACTGCTGGTAGAAAGTACCATTAAAAAAACCTCTCTAGATAAAAATCTAAAGTGTAGCAAACTTACTAAAACAGGATGCAGCCTTTTAGCTACAGCAACCCTGTAGCTTCTTTTCTCCCCTGAAGTTAAATTGAGGCAATTTTCAAGAATACGTTAAATTGACATCAAAACTAAGAACCAAGAACAGTTTGTTTCTGCTTTGGAAATCTTTCTCCCCTGGTCTCTAGTTTTCCTGCCCATATCCAGCATCTTCTTCACTTTCAGTTGTGTTATCACACATCCATTCTATGATTCCTCGTTGAGAAGAAAAAACCATCAGTAACAATTCAGCCTTCCTTTCAGGGTGACTTAAAGGACATTTCAGTTGCCCAAATGAAATGATGCAGCTGAGGACTCCAGATTATTCACCTGTTGGTCCTGCAGGTGCCGTTTCTATAAAATTAAGTGCCTGTCTAATGGAAGAGTTTCCAAGAAGGAGCTGGACAGATTGTGCACAGGATGGTAGAGAGTGCATACAGTAAAATGACATCATCCTCAGGGGAAAAAAAAACCCTAGGAGGATCTGGAACCACCTCCTTTTAAAACAAGGCAGAATTCTGCTGTGCTGAAAATACCAACTGGCTGCTTTCCCAGGTAAAATGCCATTGCTTGAAAGAAAGAGTCAGTTACTGCCTCAAGGAACCTTCCTGTTGAGGCAAAAAAAGCTATTTCAGACAATGTGTTGAACCCTCTCCATGATTAGAAAAAGAGAAGATAAAGCTGCCTGTGTGTCAAGCCAACCCACAGGAAGTACAGGGAGATGTGGGCACATTTTTCACCAGAGGGTGGCAAAGGGGAGACACAACCTCTGCCCTGGGCTGCTCCAGCTCCGCTCCAAAGCAAAGCAACAAGGACCAGCCCAATGTACTCAGCATTTGGCAGACAGAGAGTACAAAATACCTCGAGGGGACCTGCAAAGACTCCCCTCACCTTGGTCTCTCTGAGAACCTTGCCTGTTTTGTTTTAACATCCCTCCTGGAAAGCCCTCTCCCCAGCGGGCAGCCCCCGTGGTGGGGCCGTTTGAAGGCACAAAAGTCTCTCTGTGGGCTCGGGGACTTCCAAGGCTCTCAAGGAGGCAGCTGGGCTGTTGCCATTAACCAACCCCACATCAGGTCTCCTCCAAGGGTTTGGTGAACCTACCCGTGTGCCCAGTGACCAAAATCCCAGTCAGGGGTGCAGGGGAGGAGTGCTCTTGCCCTTGGATCAATCCCAGCAGATACAGCTGCGAGCCCATCACGGGACCCTCGTGAGAATTTTATTTTCCATCTACTAACATCACTCATTTTTGTTAAAGAGATGAGAAAGGCCTATTTTATCAGCGAGAGAGAGAGGAAAAACCCTATATATACGCACATGTATCTCTGTATAGTGTGTGCCTGAATATATGGAATATCCATATACATGCACACACTTCACAGCTTTCAGAGAGGATGACAGTGTGTTTTCATATAGTACATCTGAAGAAAAGGTCCTGTATCAGTGCTACAGCAGAGAAAATTTCATCTTGAAACTAGGAAATGAAGGGAGAAAAAAAATACAAGAGAGAGAGAGAATGTTTTCCTTCTTATCATGTCTGAGGAACTTAACTATAGTGATGGGAAGATATAAAACCCCAGACAGCAGAGCACTGTTCTGGAGACCACGATATGCATAAAAACTCCTGCAAACCCTTGTTAAATGTTCCTACCCCTGCTACCCTCCAGTCCGTACCTCCAGGGTGCAATTTTCAGGAGACAGAAAGATTTAATGTGCTTTGCTTAAAATAATCCCCTGGATTCTCACTGCAGAGACTGTCATGACAGTGTGTTCCTCTGGTTTATTATATTAATAAGCAGAGTCATTCAGCACTCAACATGATGTGGCTCTCTGACTTGCACGTGACTGTGTCCCCAAGCTGCAGCAATACAGAGGCCTCCCCCCAACTGCTACCTGCAAAAAAGGTTTGTTATTTTGAGGCCAAATAACCACAGCTGCTTACAAACAAGGATGCACATACAGCAGGTTGTGAGTGTGCAGAGGCAGCAGCTGAATTCACCCCCAGTCACCTCCAGTTTCCTCACTGCTCCCTGCCAGGCTCCTTGGGATGCTGGTGATGTCCCCCAGTCCCAAGCCCTCCATCCCACTCCCGTGTTCATCTCATGCTGTGCAACAAGGTGCACGTTGAACATATTTTCCACTGATCAGAGCCAAATAGGAGTAAAAAATAAGGCTAGTAGAATAGTAAAAAAAGCTCTAATCCGTGAGCAAAGCTCTTCTTCCTCTCCCTGGCTTGCAAAACAGTGCTATCCTGGCCTGAAATTGCACGAACTCCCCCTATAACCCCTAATCACTGCTCCCTGCCTTTATTTCCCAGCTGGGAGAGGCACATTGTGTTTCTGCACCCCAGGAAGCACCACTGGATTGGCTCTGAAGATGCCTCGCATGTAGCTCTGTTATCACCACCTTTTCCTGGGGTGTTTGGTTCAAGCACAAGCAGAAAGGAGACTGCACCGCTACTGCCAGCACTGTTGTTATCCACATGCACTCAATCTGTGAGGACCCCAGCTGATTTTCTTCTCCCCTTCCCATAAAGCTTTTCTGTTTTTCCCCTAAGATGCAGCCTCAGGAATATGTTGTGTGGCAGAGGTTTTATACCATGTAAATGATGGATATTGTTTATGTACTGATTATGTCGAACCCAGCTGTTTACCTTTGCTAGGACTGCAATTATTTTAACAGTAATTGTAAAAATAAATTGGGGAGAAAAATAGCAGGAACTTTCTAGTTTGGTTTTTGAAACTAGAGCACTGCCAAGAGTGACTTGACCTCAGACAAGTCATATGTAGCCACTTATTTTAAATATCAACTGAGCTCATCCATGCATGGAAAACAGAGTGCTCTGTAGGGTTCTGGGCACAAAAGGGTCCCAAAAGGCTCAGAATTCAGCCCAGTCACATCTTCCTCATTTATCACCACCTGCTTAAGCTGCCACAGCACCCGGATCTTCCCAGCAGCCAACCAACCACACAGCGCTGACATCAAACCTGCAGAACAGGGTCAAACAGCCCACAAGACAGGCACACTGACCCTCACCTCTCTTCTTTCCAGCAGGTTCACTCTCCTCCGTACAAAAATGCTGGTATAGACTAAATGTTTTTGAAGGTACCCATTTTGCAACTGGAGCAACCATTTCCCAGCTCTGCATGCAGTTCCCCTGCTTCTCCTCCTCTCCCTGGATCGCAGACAGATGCCAAGCCATGGAAGTTATTCTTTCATTTACAGCATCTGGTTCCTTGGCAGACTCCTCGGGTAATTATGTTCATAGCTTTAAAGCTGTCTCTAGCTCTGCTTCATGGGTTTGCTGCTTTTGGCTTGCAGCAGTCTCTTCTCATCTTCCCTGTCCATCACATGGGCTGAATGTTGCTCTTAAAATACAGGAATTAGACCACTTGCATCTCCCTCTAACCAGAGCACAAGTAAACAATACCCCGTGTTGTTCTTTCAACACAAGCACCTGTTTTACTTCCACAGCCATTTTTGGGAGGCCCTGGGCACTCTCTTGGTCTTGACCATGTCCTTGGAGTCATGTGCAACCTCTGACACAGCCTGGACAATTAAACCTCCATACAAAGCTAACAGGGTGCATTTCTGCTTGGATGTCCCTTCTCACCAGCAGCACACAGAATCACTTTTTCCTGCAGACAAAAAGGCAGAGGAACATCCACCCATCACCCTGGAAATCCCTGCCTGGAGGGCTGCTGGGTGAATGGGCTCTCTCGCAAGGAAGGATGAAACCCAGCCTTAAAAATGAGGGGCAGGAGGGGGTTGGTGGGATGGGAATCCATGAGTCCCAAAGGTTCCCCCAACACCACAGGAAGGATTTTGCATTTCCTGTTAGTAAAAGGCTGCAGATAAAAAGTGAGGGACAACATAGGTCCTGTCCCTCATCATCAGCCTGAAGTGTCCCTCTCCTGGGATAAGAGAATAAGCTGATGATTGACCGTGGTTTTCTGATTAAAGCTGCCAACAACTGCCACAGATCCTCACGCCTGCTCAGAGACCTGCAGCTCGTCTTGGATGAGCCGAGGCAAGGTTACCACAGGGTGACAACGTCAGAGTGCCACTGGCTGGCACAGGGTTCCCATCAGTGACCCCGGAACAAGCACTAGATTAGGCTCTCAAAAGAAAAGGAAAAAAGTCCCATCCACGCTTTCCCAAGGACACAAGTCACCACCGTGGGGACTCACTACTTAGTAACAGCAAACGAATTTGGTGGAGTGCCAGCTTTTAAAGAGGCATTTCAAACAAACCAACTTCACACATTATCCTCAGGGGACGCTTCATGGAAGCAGCACTTTTGCAGTGTCTCACCAACAGAAATCAGCTGAGAACTGTTCTGGAAGAACTCTCATCACAGTGGCTCCCAAAATGGTCTCTCAGAGGAGGAAGCGACAGCCTGGCTATTCCTCACTGCATCCTTTCATCACTGGCTCAACAGCGGGAGCACAGTTAGCTGGCCCAGCTTGTGAGGGTGTCCATACAACTGGATGGTGCTCCTCTGCCTCAGCAGAAACCACAAACCCTTGTCCAAATCCCTCCCAGGAGCAGCTGGCTCACACATCTCCAAACCTGGAGAATGTGTGGCTACAACCACAGCCATGGTGGGAAAACCCAGCATGTGACCCTTTCCTTTGCTTTTAGCTTAAACCTTCTCTGCCTCTGTGCAACTACAGAGTCCTCATCATGAGGAACAGAGGGACGGACAAACACTGACTGTCAGACAGACTGACAACGAGCGGTGCAGCCACGGCAGTGGCATCCAGCAGCTCTGTTCATTTAACAGGGTTGAGTAAATGCTGCTTGTGCTGGGCAGGTCAGAGGAGCAGGGATGCTCTCCTCCCCTGGGCAGGAGGGAAGCTGGATGCTCTCTCAGTCCTCGTGCCCGGCATCCAGAGGCCCCATCTGGAGCACGGAGCAAACAGACCGAAAATGCAGCTCCCTCAGCACAATGGGTGCAGCGGGGCTGGGCCTCCTCACGGCTTTAGCACAAACCTCCCGTGTCCCCTCTGTGCTGCAGAGGTGCCACAGCCCCACCAAAGGGCTCACGGAAAGAAATCATCCTGGGCAGGCAGAGACTCTGGGCATAGTTATGGTTTTTGAAGGAATAAGCCCATAAAGAGAAAAGTACAACAGATTTAAGCATTTGAATGCATTTCCATAACTGTTTGTGATGATTCCCAGACAGCAGCCTTCATTAAGCTGGAGCTGAGGCTGAGAGCACCAATTAGCAGGATTTAAAAACAAAAAAAGGAACTGCTGCAGTTATGCCCAGATAAAGAGTACAGGCCCAGCCTAATCTTTTATGCCTGGCTTTGCTGGAAACGGTGGGAGGTTAATGCTCCAGGAAGGTGAAGTGCACGGTGCTTGGGATGGGCAGCCAGCTCGGTTGCTCAGCACCATTTGGCTGCTAGGGGAGGGAAGATGTGAAATATGGCAGCTCGTCCTCACATCCACTGCCATAAAAGCAAGGAAGGAAAAGAAGAAGAGAAAACCTGGCAAAGCACTGGTGGACACCTCCGCCTGTTCATCAAGCCCCAGGCAGCTGGAGAAGGAACACGCTGAGAACTGCCCAGCAGGTCCCAGCACTCACTCACACACACTTCAGGAGATGTTTGAGCTACTTTAAAATCACGTGGCAAATTAAAGTTACACTTTTTTTCCATTCATTCTGTATTCTGTCCAATTCTTTAACTTTAGACTGTGCAAAACAGTTCTACGAGTGGACCTTGACAGCAAGGCCCTGCTTCATCCCCGCTGCTCGACTCCCACCATAGGAACTCCTTTCCAAAGCAGTAAAATTGCTTATCCAGTTTTCCTTCCCACGGACTCAACCTGCAAAGCCTGCATATCAACTTTGTCCAGTTCAGCCCCACATTGGCAGCAAAGACACTCAATAGCACAAAACATAAACCAACACAAAAGATCAAATCATCTATTCAAAGGGTGAGTGTTATGGATTTTCGGTTTTTCTATAAGAGCCATGAGCAATTATTTTTGAGCACAGAGATCTTAACCATTCATTTATCCCGAGAATAAAAGTGGGAGAAGGGGAAATGATTGCTTTTTCATTATTTGTCGCACTGCCAGTACTGAATCAAAGTCAGAGGACTGCCAAAAGATCTCCTTTGATCCAAATAACTATCATCCTCATAAACATTTCTACAGGGAGAAAACCCATAACCCCAGTCCAATCTTTCCACCATGGTTCTAAAGATAAATATATAAACAACAAAAAAAAATCCTCTTCCTCTACACATAAGTCTTTGCCATTCAAGCCAGGCACAAAAGCTTTTAAGAAGATGATGTCAGGNTATAAAAAGATTTTACATCAGGAACCAATTTACTTTTGCTGCTCCACAGAGCAATCATGCCTCAGGACCCACAGCTAAATGGCTGGAGCTCACATAACTGGAAGAGCAAAGAAAGCAGCAGAGAACTTTAATGGCTTATGAAATTCAATTGAAATTGATGGTTGGAAAAGTGAAACATTTAACACCCCACCAGCTTAACATCAGTGCACCCATGCGCACGGACACACAGACAGGTGCATGGACCCACAGACAGGTGCATGGACCAAAAAAGGTGGGAGCTCATTTTCCACTCACCTACGTGTCCATGACCCCCAGAGTGCCCTAGGGAAGGAGGTGGCACCCTCACACAGTAACTTAAACAATATGTAAATATTTTAACACCTCCAGACCTTATTCCACTGGAACCTTTAATATAAAACCCATCTTTTGTGAAAATGGCAATACTTTATTTTGACCTGCACCATTCATGTCTCCAAAATATTAGAAGCCACATTTTGCATTTCATCTTCAGCTGGAGCAGGAACTCAAAAACCCTCCCTGCTACTTGAGATGACTTTGAATAAACTGTTTGCAGCCCATGTACTTTTCCAGCACAGATCTCTCCTGTTATGAAGCCTGTCTCTGATGAACAATAGAAAAATATTGTTGACAGGGGAGTACTTTTCCATCAACTCAAAAATATAATTTTGCAGAATATTTTCACAGCTCAGCAGAAGGTGGAAAGAAAGACAATATTATGACTAGATAAGAAAGAAAGAAGACATTCGTTATAATTAGCTTATAGTAGTTTTCTTGTTGGTTTTGGCTTGCTTGAACAAGGTTCTTTACTAGTTAGAGCTCCGATCTGACTTACAAAGCCTTCAGGCAAAACTCATGATAATCAAAGATTAACCTGGGTAAAAACAATCAAAATTTGGCCAAAACACTTAAGAACAATGCTTATATCCACAAAGCAACAGGACCCACTTTTAAGAATGACTTTTAAGTGCTCCCAGGTACATGGCCAGTTGGGTGCTTTAGGATGCATCACCCCAGCTCAGATGCAAAAAGGAACGGCCACATCCTGGCAAGGGTCACACTGTCATTTATCAAGTGACTCGGGGCACAGGGACACTGTTGCCTTGCAGAAGGACTGAAACATCAGGAAGCACCTCACTGGAGCATCCATCGTGCCCCAGCAGCAGGCGGGGACGTGTTCATGTGGGCACTCCACACTGACTCTCTCCAGTTGATTCATGCGGAGGCTTTGATGTGCAAATTAATCATTATAACTTTTAACTGAGCTAATGTAAGCGTCATATGTCGCTAATTACACAATACAGGGGGAAAAAAATTGCAAATGAATTTAAATGCTTAACCTAATCAGGATGGCAAGTTGTGTTTTAATTACAAATTGTTGTGTAGCAGCAAAGCATCTTCTGCAATTCAGCAGCAAAGTCCTGTTGGGCCTCACTTGTGTGCTCGGGTCCAGCTCTGCTCCCACAGCCCCGGCCACCCCCAAGGCACAGCAGGGACATCCTTCCAGGGACAGTGGGGACGTGCCACCCGCACCTGGCATGAGGAAACACCCACTCTGAACATCTCTCTCCAGTAATGTCTTGCAACAAGGGCTCCTTATGGACACCTTCAAGCTTGGCATGTTCAAGCCCCCCAGTTTGCCACCTCTCCTTTAATCTGAGTGAACGTTTCCACACACAGAGGCAGAAATCTGTGATCTTCCTCCAACTCAATGCAGCTCAATTCACATAAGCAAGAATCCAGAGGCATCTTTGGAGCCTGTTTCCTCTATGCCCTCACAGCTCAGAGGAAAGGAAAAAATAAAATGAGATTACAATAAATAAATAAACAAACACTCCCGAACTTTGTAGTGCCTGGAGCAAGTTTTTACAACCAAATTAAAATCCCTGAATGTTGTGGCTTTTAATGGAGACACTGATACAGCCAAGCAATATCAGTGCTTAGTTCTTAATTCTTTAACACTTCATTCTTTAAGCACCATGGCAATGCACCTGCACAATGCATCACCTTGGGAATGTGCCACTGTGAGGTCGGTGATGATGGCACTGCTCACCACCCGACTGACCCTGCAGAAAAACATCCACTTGCCAATAACTGCTGGTAGTTAACCGGAGAGTTTCAGCGAGGACAGAAGACCTCTGAAATGTATGGCAAAAGCACGATTGTCTAAAAACACAAAGACAATCTATTGTTTCTTGTATTATTTTTAACTTGATACAGCCCCTACTTGTCAAAAGGGGGGAGGGGGAGGGGGGAAGCCCCACAGCCTCTGAGAACATTAATTTGCCTTAGATTTTGCCAGTTACCCACAGTAAAGCAAAAACCTGCAGTATTTGTGGTTGGGTTTTTTTTGAACACCAGGGGGCTGATTACTGTGAAATGATCTTAGGCTTCTCCCACTAAGTGGACAGATGGATTGCTACTTTTGCAACTTCTTTTTGCAGCCTCGAATTCAGTTGCTGGCGGGAGGCTCCGTTCCAGCTCTCCCCAGCATCATTTCTCTCCTTGCACTTGTCATCTCACTTCCCAGCCTGAGGCTGGGCAATGGAAAAGGCTCTCTGCAAGCACAGGAATGTGCACACACCCTCTCCGAGCCAAAGGCTGGACCCCACTGTGTCGGTACCACACGGGCTCTGCACCTCTCTCGAGCCCACCCTGGGGGAGAGGGAATGGCACAGGCACACCAGAGCCCCACGCCTGGATTTTCATGCCGAGGAAGCTGGTGGTGGTGAAGCTGTGGAGACAAATACCGCCAGCGCTAGACAGACCGAAATGAGGTCTCTCCTGCGTTCCAGCAAACAATCTGCAATTTAGAGGGTTCTGCAAGGTGAGAAAGAAACAAAAAGCACTGCTAGGCAAAAGTCAGCTCTGTCTTTTTTTAGAAAGACAAATTTTACAAAGTGCAAACTGAAATGCTGCCAGACTCCATCCCTGCTTCCCTGACAAACACGGAGAGCCCGTTCAAAGCGACTCACGAATGGCTGGGAACAATGTGGGTCTCCGGCCAGCAGCCTTTGCATTCCCAACCCAGCACTCCCACAGGCAAAACACAGCTGGCCGGGAGAAGAACTCAGCAGAAACTCCTCAGCATGCAGGGAAGGGAACTGCTCATTCGGAAGGTGCTTTTTAGGAATGAACCCCTGAGGGGACGCTGCCCGACCTATTGAGCATCACCCCGCTGCAGCCCAGGGACTGCAGCCCAGGGACTGCAGCCCCTTTAAGAGGAAGACAAGGGACGGAAGGAGGAAACACTCAGTTTGATCCGAGGAAGTGAAAAACCTCGGGAAAAGCAAACTGCCAGCCCCGGGAATGACTAAGCACAGAGCCAGGCAACGCAGAGCTGGCTAAGGCAGCCACACAGCGCACATTCCCAGATCAGTGCCAGTTCTGAAGGTGTGCTGTATGGGAAAACCATTTCTGGGGAGAAAAAAAGCAAAGCCAAACCTAAAAACAAGGACTCAGTTCTTTAGCAAGCTACATGAACTGCCTGAGTGTGTTTATAAGCATCCCCATCCATCTGTAACTCCAGCTGATGCGCAGATAGCAATATATGGGTCAATAATCGTTTATCTAAAGATGTGTGTCAGCCCATCTCTCCTCCACTCTCTGACAAACCTTTTACAAGAGCTACTTACTTTAACCCTGAATTATCTGCCTCTGCTCATCTTCAGGGAGAACCAGCACGGCAGAGAAAAAAGCAGGCAATTCCCTGTGATCTGAAAGCTCAATTTCTAAATCAAATCAATTTTTCTAACGTAATTTGCCTCATCTAAATCACTGACCCATGCATTTTCTCACTATCCTTTGACAAGAGCTGCACCAATTGAAGCAAAGCTAAAACACTTCAACCAGACCAATTCATAGAAGCCTTTAGAGGAATTCTTTCATCGTTGTAATTAATTCTTTAAGTACCACAGTGGGATACTCTGAATTCAAACCCAGTCCAAGGAGTAATGATTATACTAATGGGAGAAGCTGCACAGTAAATAAATGCAAGTGCCTTGCTGAAAGAGATCGTTTTCAGTAGGAGCCTGCCATTGAGGGAGATAACTGTGTTTTGGAGATGATAACTCAGATGATGAAGTCCCACGGGCTGGAGTCTGATACAACAATTCCCAGACTCTGCACACCTAAGGGATGAGCATTTTGACAGATACGCATCAGAGCCGGGGCTGCTCCAGCTCTCGGCCCTTTGAGGAGGTGTGAGGACAGAGGGCCTAGGGCAGTTTGGGAAACCATCTGAGAGTTTGCTGGTTGGTGCAGGAACCAAACCAATGACTTCCCTTTGGCTTTCCCTTTTTGTTAATTGGTTAAATGCAATAAAGCCTTCTAACACATTTAATGTGTTGGGCTGCAGTATGCTCAGAGAAAGGGAAGGAGATGCTTTAACTCCGGATTAGCAGGACGCTTCGAGAGGACACAGCTGAAGCTGTACCCAGGAGCTGACACTTGTCCCCCAGGGCTTACAGCAGACTCCAACAATCTCATTGTGACACTACAATAAGTGAAATGAGGTGCACAACATGGACATTTGGGGTTTAAAAGGGCATGTCTGAAGAACAGCTCCCTGGTGCAGTCCCTGAAAAGATGTCCCCAGTCCCCATGGCCTGTCCCGCTTCATCACACTAAGGAGGTGATGAGATGGGCACCACCATCTGGGCTCTCCTCTGTAGGGCTGTCTTTGATTTTGGCAATAATAAACAATAATTTCATCTCTTCACTTCTGCTTATGACTTCCCATAAAAATTGTAATGGGCCGGTGCAAATCAAACACAGCAGAAGAACCAAGCGGTGCAGACAGCCCTTACAGAGAGCCTCAGCACCACCTGGGATGGGGCTTGGAGGTGCCAAGCAGCTCAGGCACCAAATCGAGCCAAAGCTGAAACGTGGAGGAGGAGACAGTGCCCGAGCTGTGCTCAGCACACCAGGGCCAGCTGACTGGCCATGAACCTCAGCAACCTCCATCCAAGGTGAGCCTCACTCCCTAAAGAGCAGCAGCAAAAAATGCCAGCTGCCATCAAAAAATAACCCCAGAGCCCAGCTTCACCCAACGCCTCTGCTCTCCCTGCCAGCAGGGCTTAGGCTCTGGTCTACTGCCCCAGGGCCCTTCATGAGGATCTTGGAGAGGACAGACAATGGCTTCAATGGTACCCACTTTCTTCTCCAAAGCCCTTTGAGATCTACAGGTCAAAGAATGACCAATGATTAATATTTGAAAAGAAAAAAAAATGCCTCAACTGCAATAAAATTCATGCTATCCTCTGTTTATCTCTCGCTTGTTTCTCCTCTGTAATGGAGTTGAGCCTTTTTTGCACCAATATTCATGCTAATAACTTTCAGTGGACTACTCCTAAGCAAAAGATCTGAAATGAGTAACTGAGCTGCATTAAAAAAAAAAGTGGAAGAAACCTTTGTATATTAATTCTCATAGCTGTCAGAGATGAGGATTTAATAATGTTAGTATCTAAGCTACTCCATTATTTCCAAACACCTTGGAGCAGAATGTCTTAGTGGGAGATGAATTAGATAGTGCGACTGTAACTGCCTTCTGAGTGTTTTCAGAGCATAATCTATGGCTCATCACCACGTGCGTTTCAAGTCCTTGCCCTCTCTTCTCCACATAACCTCCAGCTGTAAATGTATTTACATGCTGGGTATTTACATGCCAGACCCAGCTCCTTTTTTCGAGCGTTTCCCACTCACTGTTTAAGCATTTGTCCCCATTTAATAGATTTGCCTGGGTTTGGCTTTGGACGGGTGATAGGGATGGAAAGTTGGGAACTCAGGTCATCCAATAAGCGATGGAATGAAGCAAAGAAGGAAAACTGTAGGCGGAATACAGGAGAGGTCTAATGGGCTGCGAAGCTGTCTGCCAAGGGAAGCAGCAGAAGTCCTGCATCACTGAAAACCAGCCACGCTCAGGAACAGGCTGTACCCAACAACCAGAGATGGGAAAGGCAGTTTATTTGCCAACTTTTCCAGCTCTAATTCCCATGATTTGGAGAGGCTGAGGCACACTGGCCTTTGAGCTTGCCCTGAGAGAGCTCCGCTGCTTCCAGCAAGCTCTTACCATCCTCTCTCTGGATGCCTCTGTTGCGACCTTTTAAAAGCCTGTTTTACTGTGCGCATGTTGTGTCCTCTCTGCACTCAGTGAAAGACAATCAGACCTTGTGTTATTGGACCCTGCTACCTGCAGCTCTCTGAGTGCCCGTGCAAACCCCCAGTGACATTTCAGACTGCTGTGACCCCAGAGTCAGGGACAGAGGCACTGGGGGTGGACGGCTGTTGTCTTTCAGCAGACCGGGTGCTCACACTGGCCGGGGACTTGCCCCACGCAGACGTCCAGACCAGCTCCTTCCAAAACTCATCTTGGATTTGCTTCTTTTTCAATGAAAAATCTGGGTACCAAGACCAGTCAGCAGCTACCAACTCTTTGCTGAGTTTCTAATTACTGCTCGTTGCATAGAAACCTGCTCCATCTGCTCAAGGGCTCCCTTTTAGGGCGCAGGGGCTCTGTCTTTTTTTTTTTGTGTGAGTTTCATCCTTTTTTGGAGCTGCAGCATAAATGTTTGTTTCGAGAGCTGCAGCATCCATTAGACAGCCCTCCTTCCCTGCTGTGGCGAAAGTCTTGCTGCTAAGCAAAAGCTGTGGCTAATTGACAACAACTCCTAAACTGAGATATAAAGTAGCTGTGTCTGTCACTCATGCAAACAGCAAAGGCAGCTCAGTGGCTAAATAATGGAAAATGGTTCATTTTTCTGACTTAGGGAAGATCCTTTATGAAAGAAATGAACATCTCTGGTGCTACGGAGCCATGCCCTGATCATTCCTGCATCTTAAAAATCTAGCATTGCCCATAAAATTCCTGAGTAACATAAACCCTGTTCCTTTCACTACTCTCCCAATCAGGAAAACTGGATTTAAATCACCCGCTGGCAGTTTTATTACAGGGCCCACAAGCAGATAAGGTCCTGTGCACCAGCCCTCTGCACTTAACGGGAAATAAATCTCTGCTTTGCCATCTGTTTTTGAAATGTTTCCATACAAGCTAAACAAAAAACCCAAAGATACGTGCACCTCTCATTTAACCTTCTAAAGGATTTTATTTCTGGGGTAATGAGGGTGACATTTCTCCCCTCTCTAGCAGAAATGCTTTTCGTCCTCAGGCTGATTCCCCTCGGGGCTCCCTCAGCCCACAGCCAAACTCTCCCAGTGTTGTGGATTTAGGGGCACGGTACCCCCGTGTCGATAAATGGGCTCAGCATAGGGACAGCTGCTTGGCCAGAGGCACCATCTCCCCCACCATCCTGTGGGCTGGTACCAGTGGAAACATCGTTTCTGGAGCCTCCTGAGCCCCCTGGCTTGCCCAGAATGAGGATTTTGATGTCTGCTTCTCCATTTAGCCCCAGCTGGAATTGCATCAGGGGGTTTTTTTCCATTTCCTTCCATCACCGATGCCAAGCTAAAGCTGCCCAACACGGGTGGTTTCACACCATCCCCTGCCCATAACCAGGCCTGTGGTCCCTGCACAGCCTTGAACCAGATGGCAGCACCATCCCCAGGCAGGAGGACATGGCCACGCAACCCCAGAGCGCCGAGCAACCTCTCCCCAAGATTCAGCAGCTTTGTCACTAAAAGCCCAATGCTACCACTGCAGGTCTCCTTCTCCACTGCAGGGGAAGCGATGGGGCAGAGCAGCTCCTGAGGGCCAGCTGGTGCAGGCACGGTGAGATGAGCAGAGCTGGGTTTACATGCAGTTTCCAATTAGTTTACTCAGCAGACGGCAGCCTCCTGGAAACCCCTCTGTTCCTGGCTATCCCTCGCCCCTCAGGGCACCCCTTTGCTTCTTCTCTACCACCATCACCAAAAAAAACCAGGAAAAAACCAGAGTTAAAAATCAAATGCTACACTTCATTTTCTCTCCTTGCCTGAAGTTGCAAGAGACAAGATAGGACATAATCACCACTTTTAAAATCATCTCCTATGACAGGCAAATTGATCAAGTGGAGAGGCTGGGCTGCTTTTGAACTTGAACAAACTGATTTTCCATGAAAGATGGTGTTTACACTGCCTCTCAATAGCCTGCTGAAATATGCATTCCTCCTGCCATTTCATCACCAAAATTTAGGAGGAAAGAGTGTTTTTGGGGGGGAAAAAGAAGGGAAAAAGAGCAAAGGAAAAAAGCACGCTTGAATCTGAAACACATCATAAATTCATGAAGCCTTCTGAACGCTGTCAGAAACAAACATTTATGTAAACAAAGAAAAGCTCAAAGTGTGTTGCAAGAGAATTTTTGGATAGCGTGGAAATATTTACCTTGCACCTGAGACTAAAGCCCATTGTGTGAGGTACTGCCCGAACAGCAAAGTCCTTCCACAAGGAGTTCACCCACCACACACGCTCCAGCAGCCCTTGCTTTAGCTCCCACTGCAGCACTCTACGTCACGGAGGGCAATGGGAATACCCAGGGAAAGCCAGACACTGAGCAATCCCCATCCCCCCCTGTAAGTTGTCTCCAGGGTCCTCTTTGCTTGTGATTTCTGCCTGCCCATCCTCACGTGGGAAGCGCTTCCTCTGAAATGCCAGCTGGGAAACTCCCGACAGCATGAAATCGAAGCATCTTCCACGACATCTAGAGCACCACATGGTAACTCACACTCCACAGCCTCCGTGGCACTTAATGCGAGAGGATCTGACAGCCGTAGTCGGGAAAGCACCACGTGCCAGCACATCAGTGAGCCACCGACAGGGCTAGGAGCTAAAGCTATGCCAACAAACCAAGTCACCGCTTGTCATTAACAAACATTAGTTATATTTAGGCAAGGAGAGAACGGGGAACCAAGCTCAGTGAATTAAATTTGTTGAGCTGGCAGTATTTATTTCGGTGGGATGGGTTCTCATTCACTGGGAGGCTTATTAAGGCCAGAAGACCTTGGTTTTGCTTGCTTCACGCAGGACGTAGGGGGCTGCCACCTCCCCTTTGCTCCTCTGAGACAGGACAGGTCAGCAGCCACCTGCACGAGTGAGACACAGGACTTGGTGAAGCCGCCTCTCCATCACAGCAAAACCTGTGCTTCGTACCAGCATCAACCACCAAGGTCAGGACAAGCAGCACAAGCTGCCATAACGCAGCATTACGAGTAATGCCACCCCTTCCTCCACCTCTCAGCAAAGGGGTCCTGCTGGGACACGGCCAGCACGGGCCTCCTGAGCAGCCTGGCTGCAACACACATTTCTGAGGAGCTACGGACAAGGGCAGGAGGACCCCGACTCAGCGTGGGGTCAGCAGGGTGGAATCTCCAATGGAAAGCCCTGCACAACCTAAAGCCCTATGTAACCCAAATCCCTGTGCACCTCTGTGGTGCACCGACTCTTCTCCCCAGGCACTTTAAAACAAGGGAGTCCTTGCCCAGGGACTGTGCCTTCCAGACTGCTGCCTGGGCTCAAAGAGCAACCAGATCCATGATGGCAAACCCATCACAGCAATTAAATAAATGGAGCCATCTCTGGCTCAGGAATGCATCCTTTATCCAAAAAATCCTTCCCGAGACACAAACCCTGTCCCAATCTTGGCAACCCTCTGCTCTGACCTCCTGCAGCTGCTCCTGGGCTCATACCTTCCTCGCCACACTAAGCAGCTTTAAACACAGAGATAATAGGACTGGTAGTGACTATCATTCCCAGCAATGAAATACAGCAAATTAATTGCATGTTATTGATTTTTATATTTTAATGTAACTATTTGGGCATTCAGACCACAAGAGACTATTGATCGGCCAGAGTCAGGTGTCAGTGAACAGAGTTCTGTGACCAAGCCCCACAAATTAAAGAAAATAATCAAAACCCAAAACCAGTGAGACTTCCCCATTTCAAGTACGCAAAGGAGGCTGCAGCACCAGGGACAGGAGATTTTGACGTGAAGAATGCTGTGCAGGGCAAGTCACAGAGTTGCCTCCTGCATTCCCAGAGAGCCCAGTGCTGATCGTAGCAGCAATCCATAAATCCAGAGTAGCTCCACTGACTTCAGAGCAGCTGTTTAGATTTATGCTGATGGGAAGTAAAATTAGGGTATCTGAAATATTCTGCTCTAATGGATGCTGGAGCAAAATGCACTACAATAATTTCAGACTTCTCCCCCCAGCTCACTATTCCCCACTTCACATCAGCCTGAACAGTCATTGCATAAAATGTTGAGATCTGCACTAATTTCAACAGTTTGCACGATCATGTTCTGCAAATCTATTGTACAGTAGATAATACAGGTCTTTCATTTCTCTTCTAAAGAGCCTCTGAATAAAAAGTGTCTCCATATTAGGTAGAGTGATACAGGGACACATAATAAAATAAGCATAATGCCTCTCCACCCACGCCCCCCCGGAGCCAGAGTCTAAAAGCAATCGCGGGTCCTTCCTCACGCACAGCTGACAGCAGCCCAAGCGCATCCTGCAGGGGCTGAAGGAGCGCGTTCAGTGAGCTCTGCACGCCTCGTTCCTGCGCTGCCCTGCCCCGCCGCCAGCCCCGCGTTCCCGCACCCGCTCCGCGGTGCGAGGCAGCGGAGCGAGCCGGTGACACAGCACCAGGCAGGAAAACAAAATATTCAGGTAACTCATCCAGCTCGCTCACAGGATACCTATTCATGTAACCTCGGAGACGGCTCCGCCGCCGCCAGCGAGGAAGGCGGCCAAAACCCTGCCTAGATGCCAGCAACAAACGGGGGCCTGCTGCCAGCGAGAGACATCCTCGAGCTCAGCGTGAGCGGCCCTCGGCTGCCAAACACACACGCACACCCTCTGCTCGCAGCCGTGCGCGCCAGCAGCCGGGCCGCCAGAGACCCGGGGCAGCAGAGTGATCTCTTAATTGGACCTTCACAAAGCTATTTAGGGGACCTGCCTGACAGGCGAACAAATGCCACCCGCTTTGAAGAGGCTGGAGAAACTCAGCCTGGTGCATCTCCGGTCCCCGCAACGCAGCCTGCCCAGAGCCGGCCCCGGCAAGGGGGAAGGGAGGGAGCAAAGGCAAATAAATAAAGAAAAATGGCAAGAGCCCAACGCGACCGTGTGTACGAGCTGGGAGCTTTGCGGAGATGGCAGCACCGCGGCATGACTCATGCAGGTGTCTCTCCCGTCTGCAACAGCCCAAACCGAGATGCGGTTCGTTAACCCCTGTAATCCAGAGGAGAAAGCCGACTTGGATCACAGCGAGCTGCAGGAAGATCAGCACAGCCCCGGAGGGAGGCGTTCCCGGGCTCTGCCACCGCTCGCCCCTCTCTGAAGAGCTTTCCCCAGATAGCAAAACCCCCTCTGCACACGCAGACATTGCTGCGGTCCACGCCAGGGGTGGGACAGGGCAGGGGCAGCGCTCCGCTACGAAGGCGGAAGGATGCTACGGCCGAGAGAGGGGAGAGGCGCAGGCGGGGAGCGCATTCGTTATTCACAGCTCGAGCTGCGAGCGCACTGCGAGTTCCTAACGCGCACACTGAGCAGGGAGGGCTCAGAGCAGCGGAGAGGGATGGATACGTCGGTAGGTTTGCAGCCACAAACTGTTTCAAAGTGGGTTTCCATATGTTTAAGCACTCTGAGCGCTGGAAGAATTACACCCACAGCCCAATCTCACCATGGTAGCTACCCACACAGGAGGAGACGGGAGGAGGGAATATCAGGGAAAAGATTACCATTAATATGTCAAAGCAATAAATAAAAAAGACTTTAAAAAAACCCCAGAAAACCTGCTCCTTTGCTGCGCCTAACTCTCTCCTCGATAAAAGGTGAGCTGCACGGCGTACAGGGCATCGCAATGACCACAGAAAGCCACCATTCCACGGGGCACTGCTGACCCACAGGCAGCCCATGCCCCGTGTCCTGCGCTCGGTGCCCCAGTCCCCACAAGCTGCACCCCACTTTCCATGCCCTGCATCCCACGCCCTGCACCCCGGTCCCCGCGTCCTGCTCGAGAGGATTTCCAAGTGCTGCCGTGGCTGTACACACCTCAGC
This sequence comes from Cnemophilus loriae, assembly GCA_013397755.1. Lineage (NCBI taxonomy): Eukaryota > Metazoa > Chordata > Aves > Passeriformes > Corvidae > Cnemophilus > Cnemophilus loriae. The sequence continues at coordinate 131,850 of VZTF01000157.1, forward strand.
CAAGGAGAGGGATGGAGGGCAGGGGCCATCAGTGCTGTTGGGGGTGAGCAGAGCAAGGACCCCCTGCTGTCCATCTTCTGTGTGTCCCCAAGGCTGGTGCCTCCTTCCTAGCAAATTGTTCCTGCTCTCTCTGTAGGAACCTTTCCTTAGACACTTCCCTACCACAGCGCGTTCCCTGTGCCCTCCCCAAGAGCGATAGCTACTGCTATTACCGCTCCCATGGATCATTCCTTTTTCACTTAAAACCCTTGCATTTAGGCATATTCCTAAAACCCTGGTGAAGTTTCCCCAGCAGCCCAAGCTTCACGCTACGGCCAGACGCGAGCACCGTCCCGAGAAGCAGTAAACGCAGAGCAACTTCAGCACCGATGTACCTTAATTAATTTGCTTTTAACAACCCCTGTTTATTAGGAACAGCATCTGCCAGGGAGCTCACGGGAGCACGCAGAGGAGAACGTCCCCAGAGTGAAGTCCTGCTAAAGACTTTCCCAGGGGCAGCGCTCTGGCTCTGCCAGCCTAGGGGTGAGCCCTTCCCCAGCAAACACCCGCAACTGGGACCCGAAACGGTGCTCCCAAGTGCAGCTGGGGGGGAATAAAAAAAGAAAAAAGAACAGAGGAAGAGCATCTCCCAACCGCACTCCCTGCTCGGGCGCGCTGCCTCGCAGCTGGCGCGATGAGGGAATCCCACCTGAGCCCAAGCAAGGGCCAGACCCCGCTCCCCGCCAGCCCACCGAAACCCGTCCTTCTCGGAATTAAGGGCAAGAGAGGTTGCACAAGTATTTTGTTACCGAAGGGATTTAACTCCTGCACATCTTCCACCCCACCCGCGCCCATGGATAGCCAGAAAGAGCGAAGAGCATCAGGGAGGAACGGGGGTCGGCTGCCCCGTGGGAAACCCCAGATCCCACGACCCTTCTCCATCCTTCGGCAAGCCCAAACTTTTCCCTTTTTCCCCCCAAGCCGGCAGCAACGCGCTGACAGCGGCCGAAGCAGCCGGGCAGCCTTCGCGCGGGGTGCCGGGAGCCCGCGACAAGCGTGGGGACAGGGGACACACGGGGAGGCTGCGGAGCTGGATGGAGACTTCTTGGTGCGCCCCAGAGACGGGGCTCGGAGCGCGTTCCACCCGCAGCGCTGCGCGGAGCGCCGGGGGGAGCCGGGGGAGGGAGGGCTGGGATGGGGGAAACGGCCGTAAATAAAATCGGGGGAGGGGGGGAGATAGAAAATAAACACAAATAGTTAAAAATAAACACAAAAACGAACACAAAAACCAAACCAAACAAACAGAACCACAGTGGCGAGGTCGCGGCGGCGGGACCAGGGTTACCTCGGCACAGGAGCAGCAGCGGCGCCAGGAGCAGCGCGGGGCCCCGGGAGAGCATCCTCTTTGTTCCATGCCCAGAAGTAGTCATGGTGCTGATTTATTTGGAGAGGGGCGGCTGAGCGGGGCGGGGGGGCCAGGGGTGTCGCGGCGGAGCCCGTAACCACTCCCCCCGCTCCCCGCCCGCTCCG
>VZTF01000157.1:134262-186261 GCA_013397755.1 Cnemophilus loriae
TGTAGGGGCATCCCGAACAGCGTGAGGGCATCCCAAACAGTGTCAGAGCATCCCGAACAGCGTGAGGGCATCCCAAACAGTGTCAGAGCATCCTAAAGGCTGTGCAAAGGGCATCCCGAACAATGCCAGAGCATCCCACGGGATGTGGGGGCATCCCAAACTGTGTGAGAGCATCCCAGTGTTGTGCAAAGGGCATCCTAAGGAGTGTGAGTGTCCCGAGGAGCATGGGGGTGTGCAAAGGGCTCCCAGAGGTGTGGAAAGGGAGTCTCAGGAGTCTGAGGGCATCCCGTGGATGTGCAAAGGGCATCCCGGGGGTGTGCCAAGGGCTGTGCAGTGGCAGTGAGGAGCATGCCCAGGGCAGTGCCAGCCGCACCAGCAGCGTGCCCAGGGGAGCCCCCACACGCCCATCCCAGCGGGATTGCCCTCGGTGGCACGTTGCCAGTGGAGCCTGTGTCCTCTCCCTCGGAATGCAAACATATCCCGCTGCTGGAACTGGAATTCCACTCAAAATCCCCTCGGCCCTAATTGCTGGGAGCTGTTACTGCGATCGCAGTAAAACCAGCGAGACAGGGAAAGAAAAGGAGAGGCAGCACTAAACCCCTCCCCTGGGCTCTCCCGCAGTTTTGCAAACACGTCTCCGAGTTTGATTTTTTTCCCTCCCTGCATAAACAAGCTTTCCTGTAGTACTTGCTGTAATCTTGTTTGCTCCATAACCACTCCTAGGAATGTCATAAAAAATTTAGCTCTAATATTTTACCACTCAACAAAAACATGAACGTGAATGAATGCTTATCTCCCTTATTAAGGGAAATGTACGGGTGCCTGAGAGCACGTGGGAATCAGCCTCAGGCTGGAGGAACCAGACCCACACAGGTGGGCAAAAAACAAAACCCAAGGGAACCCAAAGATTTGCTTTCCTCGAAGAAGACAAAACTAATAAATAATTATATAAAATGAATAAAAGGCAGTAATGAAGAGCAACTTGCTGTCTGCTCTTGGTACTTGATCTAATAAACTACAACCGGAACGTTCAGCTGCTGGTGGAAGTCTGGTGGCCCAAAATGAGGGAATCAGCTGCTTTAGACGTCCCGTTTCTTTCTTGAGGACCGTGGGGGGATGTTGGGTTTGCCAGCTGGAGGTGCAGGGGCTGCCCCTGGCCCTGGTGGGTGCCACTATGAAAGAAATGTGCGAAGGTGTGTGCGAGGGGCATCCAGAGCTGTGTGTGAGCTCTGCCTTGTGGCTCAGCTGCATTCCCTGGGGACAGCAGCAGGACTCAGGGGAGTTATGGGGGGCACAGGGAAACAAGGAACAATTCCCTTGTGCAGCTCAAAGCCAGCGCTGACCCTCGGCTGGGGTACACAGGACCCTGTCCCCCTCATCAGCCCGAACCCTGCACACGGCCAAGGGCCTCGCCTCACCTTTAGGGCGCTGCTGGGAAGCATTTAGACTTTACTCCATCACTGCTGCACATTTTTAAGTGGGATTTTATATCCAATATGTGAAAGAAAATCCAAAGTGAGAAATCTTGAAAAAAAATCTGACAAAGTGCTGACAAGGAAGTGATCCCACTGGCAGAGATCCAGGTGCACTGGCTGAGAGGTGCTCATCCCCCATCCCATTCGTTCCATGCAGGACTAGTCTGGTTCTTCCAAAACTTACTCCCCAAGCTGGTGCTTGAGATGGATAGCAAAGCTGTAGTGATCCATTATCTGCCTCTTGGCCTAATAAAGCCCTAAGATCTTCTCCCTCCCCTACAAAATGTGTTAATGCTTTTACTGCCTTTTAATGAGAGGTAATATTCTGGTAAAAATGAAGTGGAGATATGAATTAAGTGGTGTCTGCAGACTGCATGAAGGTTTCTCTGGCAGTGCCCTCCCTCCTTCCCGCAGCTTTCCTTGTTTGTGTTGCAAGAAACAAACCACAACAAAACCAAATACAAACAGTAATAAACTCTTTTGGGAGCTTTGGGCTGAACACGAGGGACTGTGTACAAATTAACAGGTAAAAGGGAAGATATCACAGGAAAAATACATCAGAATTAGGGATTTTCCAGGTCAGAAAGCACCTTGTGGGGAGAGCCCATGACACAGCAGCTGCTCCCATGACAGGGGCTATTGGGGGTGCTGAGGTGTTTTGGGGAGCACGGGGGAGCAAACCCCCTGGAGACCCAGCTGGTCACCAACTGCAGGAGCAAACAGGATTAATTTGCCTCGCTGAGGTTAAGAGAGGAGGCCTGAAAAAACAGAAGGGGATTATCGGGAGATACAAAAAACATGAGGAAGAACTGCAGATAAATCAACAAAATAATAGACAGCCGAAGGAGCGCCGCTTCCTCATCAAAGCAACAGGACAATAAGCGCTCCTTGACGGAATTTGCACAGTTCATGCCGGGAGTTTCTGGTTTCTGTATCACTGTTGAGCCGTTTCCAAGCTCCTCAGCTGGCTTACAGCATGGCTTGTCATTCCCTGTCTTCTCGTGGTGCGAGAGCATCAAAAGGTGCGTGAGGGGACGGCGCCGAGACAGCAGAGCCGCCCACGGTGCCGTAATCTGGGTATCCCATGTGTGATCCTCAAAATAACTCTTTTCCCAAAGGAGATTTTCTTTTAAGTTATTCCGGTGGGATGTTGCTCCACTTCCTTTGTGCTGGCGTGACTTGGCACACAGAGGCAACCTGCGTTGTGAAAGGCTTGAAAGACTTTGCAGCATTACAGAAGCTGTTGATTTTCACGTCACTCATATGTCAAAAGATGGGAGGTTTCGGGAATGCCCCTAGGAGAACGGAAAGAATGGGAATTTTAAAGATGTCTTAAGGTATTAGGAGGCAAAACCCCATCTGGGAGTTAAGGGGAGGTAAGGATGGAGGCCAGATCCTGAGCTGTGTTTAGGTGCTGATTTCCTGCAGGGAGTAAGGAGCCCCGAGTAACCCTGGAGCTCTGCACAGCACAAGAGATGGATCAGAGCTTTGCACAAACGACAGTACCGTGTCCTATAACTGATGTGGAGCTTGAGATTTAACTCTTGTGTGTGCAGAGAGCCAGAAACTCTGCCGGTGGGGCCATCCGGCCCCCGAGGAAATCCTGCTCCACTTAGGGCATTGCCAGCCGTGCTGTCCCACTGACCACATCGGCCCTCTGCTTGCTTGCAAGCTGCAAGAAAATGTTAAAGAAAGCCCAGATTTTGCCAAACATTAATTGCATCCACTTTGCAATGTTGGCAAACACTGGGGTGTTGGATCCTTGGGCTGTTGGATGGAGGCTGGCATGGCGCTGGTGGAAGTCACCAACGGCCTTGGGACATTGTGCCCCGGTACAAAAAATGGGGGTGTGCCCCCGTCTGGTGCCCGGCGTCACCCCCAGAGGGAGGAACCGAAGGGAGCAGCGGGGAGGAGCCGCTGTTCGCCTGGCAGCGAGGGGCCGGCGTGAATCACAGGTGAGTGATTCACCCTCCCCGCGTCAGGCAGCAAACCTGCGAGCGAGGCACGAGCTGAATCAGAGTGCTGCTTCGGTGGGGTTCTTTCCTTTTAATCATCTTCTCACTCATTATCCTTAAAGCCTCTTCCCAGAGGAGGAGAGGGCTTCGCTCGCCGGAAGGGAGCGGGTTAATCACCCCTAGGAGGAAAAGCGGAGGGCGGTGGGAATTGTGGTGCCCCGCTGCCGCCGAGCACCTGCAGAGACTGAAAGGTGATGAATTGCCGTAATTTCTGCTTCCTTCTTCACCTGTATTTAATTAAATTGGTTTAAGACAGGTCTGAGCGGGAGACTGGCTGATTTCTCCCTGTGTAATTTTAAACACCTGTATGGGGTGGGTGGGGGATGCCTGGCAGAATCCGTGTGCTGGAGCCACTGGAAATGCTCAGGGGCTGGCAAATGCCCACAGCTGTGGGCACCCAGCCGAGCCCCCTGCCCTGGCCAGCGACCCCGACCATGGCCATGAGCCACCTGCGAAGGACAGGGGGCTTGTGCACCCGCTCCACAGCCCCTTCGCGATGCCTCCTCTCTTCCTCTGGTTGGGAAGCACCGGAGAGGGAGAGGCTTCTCAGAGCCAGAGAAATGGGTTATGTGCTTGTGGCAAGGAAGAGGCTTTTCTCCTGCGGCTCTGTGAGCCCAGAGGCTGGGAGGGAGCGCAGGAGGGACCAGGAGGGCGCTGGGGGAGCAGGAGCACACACCCAAGCAGTGGGAAGTACAAAAGTGCTGGAGGAAGTGTGTTCACCTTCCCTCAGGCTCCGGCCAGAGAGGCTCAAAGGATGGCGCATGAAAACCCAGCTTCCTCCAAGTCAAACTCACCCAGTCACGGGGAGCTCACAGGAGCTGCTCAGCCCTGGGGAAAACCAGAACAAAACCCCTAAAAACCGAGCAGAACGTGCAGTGCAGTGCGTGCCTGCCCTGTGCTCCTCCCGGCAGCCCGGGGCTCTCAGCCTCACGCAGCTGCCCGGGGTTCTGCCCTTGGCCAGGCTGCATCAGCCCCCTCACATCCCATCCTTCCAAAAGTGCCAAAAACCAGCCCCCGGCGCGGCACCCTGCTGCCCAGAGGTAAAATGTGGGCATGGGGATGGGAGGGACGCAGCCGAGCCCCTCTGGAGGAGGATGAGGGAAGCTCAGCCCCCAGCACCTCGTGCCACTGGGACCGGCGGTGCCTGCGCTCCTCAAGCAGGCAAGACCTGGTTTTCCACAGAAATCAAAACCGAGCGTTTTCCATGCAGGTCACAGCCGGGAGACTTCCCAGGTAGCTCCATCACCGAAGAGTTGCTGAAACCAGGAGTCACACCGAGCTGCGTGCCTGCCTGCTCATTAAAACAGCCTTTGTGCTCCAGAAGTGCATATGAAAGACGCGCACAGGGCCTGTCACTCTCGCAGATCCCTTCTCTCATGTTCGCTCATTCTCAGCTAAACTAAGAAATGCCTGAAGCCGTCAAAGGGGTTGTTTCAAAGGCAGCCCGGAGACAGAAAGGGAGCGAGCCGGCGCCTGGAAAGCCTCGCTAATCAAGGCACAGGGATCTGCCTGGTTTCCTCCCTCCCCGAGTGCAGCTCGTGCTTCGGCTTTGAAGACCTGTCAACTGTGACGCCGCTCCGCTTCAACATTTATACTGAGGAAATTTTTGCTTGGAATATATGTGGTTTTTTGGCTTTTTTTTTTTTTTTAACCATTCCGCCCACCCTTCGCCTCTCAGCGGAGCTCTGGGATGTCGGAGCAGGAGCATTACAGAACCTTAAATAAAATGCAGGGGAGGTGGTCCTGGAGCCAGGACCGTCCCCACCCAGGCCATCAGCTGTGTAAACAAAGAGATTTTTTTCGCAGCGTGAGTGCCAAGCAGGCTGTGTCGAACGCCGGCATCTTTAGAAATCCGGGTCTCTCTAATGAAAAGGAGAGACTTTTGCTCCCAGGAGCACGCCAAAAATTAATGGATATTATGACTGTAACTACTTGAATCAAATGCAAAGCCATGTGTCACGCAGCCCTTTTGCGATTTCCGCAGCTTATTACAAGCCTGTTTACATCGGGGCCTGCCTGATTTAAGCCCAGCAGGAATAAAACTAATATCAAGTGAGCAGAGTGAATTAGGAGCAGAGACACTCGCAGCAGGACTTATTAAAGCGCAGCCCTCTCCTGACACCGGGTCCTGCTGGCCCTTGGTGGGTCACAGCCCACAGGTACCGGGGTACCCGGGCACACCCCAGCCTCTGGAATTGTCCCTTTGTGCCTGGTGTCACCGTTCCACGCGGGCAGGGGACATCCCGTGGCACAGCGGATCCCTCAGAGCCCCCAGGCTGCGCCGGTGCAGCGCAGGGTCAGGTCGGGGCGCGGGGACCTGAGCGGAAAACTCCATCAGGGATGCGCTGGAAGCGAAAACACGTTCGTGCAGCATCTGCAGATGCAGCCGCCACCGCCGGGTGCCTTCATTAAGCCCAACAATGCCTTTGGATGGTGTTTGAAGAGCTGATGGAGCTGTCTGTGGCGTGAAAGGCAGAGGTGTGAATTTTCTCCCGTTCTGCGCTGGCGGCGTCTTTAATCCGAGCCCCGCTGAGCGAGCGGAGCGCTGACACCGGCGCGTCCCGCCTGGCGACGAGGCTGATTAGCGACAGAGCCAGGAGCCAGCGCCGCACCAGGGGGTGTGCGGAGCAAAGAGCGGCCGGCAGGGCACGGAGGTGCGGGATTTGCGGGTCCTTCCTCTCCCCGTTCCTGCACGGAACAAAGTCCCTGGCTGAAATTTGAAGAGGTTGTATTAACGGGGATGGGTTTGGTGGGATCCTGCTGCAGGGAAATTCGGGTTGGGATTGGCACACGGCTTCACCGGCTTGCCCTCACAGCGGTGTTTTATGAATTACTTACAGGTGGTTGTAATCTCTGTGCTGGTTTAATATTTTATCGTGTTTCCATCGGTCAGAGGCAGGACAAGATCCCAGAGAAATCCAAATCCGGGGCTGAGTCTGTTAATGCCACCGCTTACGTTTGCTAAGGAGCCGCCCCAGCGCTGCTCGTCCCTGTGATTTGGATGCGATGCACATGACGTGCAGGAGGAATTATTCATCCCAAATAATCGCTCCTGCCCAAATTAGCTTCCGAGAAAGGTGGCTGTAAATCCACTGGACCGTACGAGCCAGGAGCTGCTGCTAAGCAGCTGCTTAACAGGAGCAGATCCGAGCGCTGAGTGGCACAAGGGAAGTCGGGCAAAAAAAGAAAAAAAGGAAGCTCAGGATGATCCAAAACTCACAGCAAAACCATCTGCTGGGCTGGGCTCAACTTGGCCAAAACCATCTGCCTACCAGAGTGGCTCAAACCACGTTCCTGGGCTGCCCAAAGCCTCCCATCACCCCTCACCAGAGGAGCTCCCCTGGACCGTCCCCTCTTCAGGCAGCACAGCTTTACCCTTCAGGGCACGGCTGCCCCGTGGAGCACCGGCCACCTGGGATCTAGGTGATCCCTCAAGGTCCCTTCTGCCACCAACCACTACGACATGGAATTCTGTGGAATTCTGAGGAGATAAACAGATCTTAGGTCAGAGCTGACCTCTCTCCTGGCAGCTCAAGTGACTCTTCTGCAGGACAGGGACCAGTGGCCCCGCTCAGCTGGGACCAGGTCTGGGTAAGCCAGGGCAACCCAGGTGCCTGGGCTGCACCTTGCTGAACTACCAGGAGCAGAACAATTGATTTTTTTTTTTCTATTCTAATAAATGAGTGGGAAATTTCCACTCCTTGGATCAGGAGATGCTCTGAATATTTATGTTATTGTTCACCAATTGGAAAAAAAAAAAGATGAAGTGCTATAAACGAGCATATTTGGTGACCCAGTTTGAGTGGCTCATTACGATTAGATCAAACTAATTGCCAGCCTTGTATTTCATTTGGCAACTTGTTAAGCTAATTGAACAAAATAAAACTGATGAACAATTATAATGAAGTTTATAATTAGACCATTGGAAAAAAACTCAGCGTGAGAATATTTAAGGCATAATGAATGTGTGGGAGGTTTGGGAGGGGGGCAGTAAATTATGTCACTCTCTCCCACCAAAATCCTTCTTCCCAGGAGCTGATGTTCTTGGTGTATTACCTATTCCCAAACCATGTCAACGTGGCATTTTCTTTATTATTAATTACCTGAATGCCTTTAATGTGCATAGATGGCATTTCCAGGGATCCTAAATCCAGAGATCAGCCTGTTAGCGAGGCAGCTCAGAGTGGCCATTACGTGACAACTCCACCTTTACAAATCAGGGTCTCCATTAAGGATGGGTTTGTAATCCTGAAAGTGAAAATCAAGCATGTGGAGCAGGCAGAGGAGTTCACAAGCCCCAGCAAGCTGATCTGGCCTGTTGACACAGAAACCTGGTACAGGAGCCAGGGAGGCTGAAGGGGGAAGAAATCAAAGAAAAATGCTCTCTGCCTGATTAGAGCCATTTAAAAAAATAGTTATTTTTGTCTCATACCTGAATAAATCCAATCCAGCTCCCCTTCACCTCCTACTGCTGAAGCTCCGAAAATTAAATACCATGGTAAGACACAGAGTGACTTTTTGGAGTTTCAATTTACAGGTCAAGCAGGTACCCACCAAAACCTAATAGAATTGTCACACCAGGCTCTGCATTGCTTAAAAACTTCTCTTCCTCCTGTTTGTACATGAAAGTAATTAGTTCCTATAGAACTCAGTGGTAACTGGGGTTTTGCATCAGGGAATAAGGGCAGAAACTCTTAAAACGAGGGAGGAAATGTGTTCAGCCTTTTCTCCTGGACGTCTGGAGGTTCCCAGTGGTTCTGGCACTCTGAAAGCAAGTTCTGGTTTTCAGCAGGAGCCCGTGGTGCCAAGGGCCACATGCACAGGGCAGGGATGAAGCACACGTGGTCCAGGAGGAGCAAAGGGTGGGAGAGGAGGAGAATCAGCCCTGGAGAGATTACACAGCTCAGCACTGATCCCCCTCCCTGCCTGCAACCACCGTAATCCCAGCGAGGGTAACGTTCTTCCCGTTCACAGAGCTGCTTTACTTTCACAAAGATTAATACACTGACTCAGGGGGAAAAAAAAAAAAATCATTTTTATGAGCTATCAAAATCTCTATTGCCCTCCCTTGTTTTAATTTGAGCTGCATTAGGAGAAAACCTCTGTTTTTGCAGTCATGTCTCAATATTTTTATGCCATTAGAACCAGCTGTCCTCTTAATGTAATTACAGGTTTCACCAGGGGAGCGATCATATCCTGGGAGCAGTGGGAGGCTGTAGCTGTCTGACGCTCTCCAAGTTCCATCACCTTTCCATCAGCCTCGGTTTGGGGTTTTTTTGCAGGTGTTTGTTCACCTGGCAGCCTGGAGCTGCTGGCACCGCCACGCAGGGGCCGGGGCTGCTCCCACTTCAGCGGGGGCAGGAGGGAGCTTTGGCAAGGAGGATGCAGAGGCCACGGCCAGCCCGTGCAGTCCCACCAGCAGGGTTTAAAAATGCCTTTCCCCAGCGCCCGAGCTGAGGACAGAGGGCAGGGGCTGCCGGGCTGAGCTCTGCCCCTGCTTCCTGCCTTGCTGTGCTAAAAGCTCCCACACACGCAGGGGTTCCCATGGGCTTGTGCTGCTTTGGGCATTTCCTTCCTAATTTCCCTCCCCTCCTGCATGCACACACCCTCTAATCACAAAAAGGTTGAGGAAATGGGAACAAACCCTGAAGTGAAGCGTGAAATGGGCTCCATGATTCCAGAGAGCCAGGGCCGTTTAAAGCCTTGCTTGGCATTTGCGTTCTAAGAACAAATCCTGTACAAGAATCTCTCCTCTGCTTTATACTCCTGCATTAATTCATGAAGTGTCATGTATCTAGCATATTTTATTATACATGAGAACCAGACAAATTAAAATTCTCAGCTGAGTATCACATTTGTACACTCAAGGCCACCTCCTTCGGCTCTGGCGAGGGTTGAAGTGACACTGATTTAAACTCAGCTCACCTTTCAAACCAAGTCAGTTAAACCAGCACAAATTCTCAACATTTTCTTCCAATTTCTTCCCAATTTATTTCCATTTAGCTTTAATCTCTTTGTAGCTAATAGAAGGTGAAGAGAAACGCTCTCCTGATCCTTGTCAAAACACAGGCTGTAGGTCAATAGACTGGGAATGCTAGAAACAATCCCTTTGTAAAACAGAAACAGAACAGGGGGGTGGAACTGGATGATCCTGAAAGGTCCCCTCCAACCCAAACCAGTCCCTGATTCTACAGCTCTCCCCCCGAGTGGCACCGTTATCCTGCGGCAGCCAAAACTTAACTCCCTTTAAATCTACAGAAGAGGGAACAAAACTGGAAAAGGGCCTTTTGTTTTCAGCAGATTCCTCATTAGCGACGTGAAGCTCCTCCCAGCAGTGATGTATACTTTAATCTGCTGTTGTAAACTCACTACCAAGCCTGGAGGTGATGGTTTGTTTTTCTTTTCCAAGGGACATTACCCTTTCAGCTGGAACCTCAGGCTGAATGCTGATAAGCCTCTTGAACTTTGCAAAACCACTTGTCAAAAGTAGTAGGACGAGAATTCGTTAAGGTCTTCTAATTAAGACGTACAGGGTCCAATTAAGCTCTCGCTAACGTGCTGCACGGCCCAGTTAAACCACGGCGTGCCGAGGATTTTCCCACCCCCACCAGGGCTGGCTCCTCACTTGAGTTCAGCTCCAGCTGCTGGCTTGGGAGGGTTTCCGTGGCCAGCAGAAGCCAGGGTGAGGAAGGGTGTGGACAGCTGGAGCCTCTGCTTTAATACTTGGGGACATCTCCTTGTTCTGCAGCTGGAATTGTTCCGAGACACTCTCGGACTCGCTGACAGCATCGCAGAGCCGCTTCCCTCTGCTCCGGGTGACAGAGCCATTCCCACTTTGCACACAGATCATGCACAGCAAAATGCTCAGGGTGATGTTGATTATCTCATTATCGGAATCTAAAGAGGCCCCTAACTCCCAGCAAGGAAAATGTGTGTGCTGCCCTCAGCTCCCAGGCTGCCACGCTGCACAGCAGCTCCCACCCTGATTTTATTTCTGGGAGAACATAGGTTATGGGATGGAGCTTCCTCTTTCTACAAAAGATGCAGAAGAAAATTAAGTTGCATCTTCTTGGCCTCTAAGAGCTAAAAATACCCCTCCTCTCTTGAAAGGAGAAGGAACGAAGCAATTCTGGATTTATCCTCTCGGTTTTGCAGGACAAGAGCCAGGCAGCAGACTGGCACCTCAGGAAACCACTGACAAGCTGAACGATTTCAGTGGAGAAATGGCCCAGTGCAGAAGTTCAGGGCACCTGGAGGAAGACCAAAGCCTTTATCCCCTGAAAGAGCTCTGCTCAGGGTCTCAAAGGGGGGCCAGAGCATTCCCTACAGACTCCAGTTTCCCCCACCCCAAAACCCTACAGTTCTGGCTCAAGAACAGTCTTGGACCCTGGTACTCCTTCCTAGTGCATTTTAAATCTAATTTTAATGCCCATTTACCTGTGTGACTGACTGCTCATAAATGAAATACTTTTAAATATGTATGCGCTAAACTGAAAGACAATAATGGCCCCAGGGAAGTTGCATTCCATCAGGCAATTACCTGTGTTTTTAAAATCACCGAATAAGTAATTCACACAACCCATTGCTCTTGCACATAACAATAAACAATTTTATCAGCTGTGCCCTGCTCGGGCTGCTGTGTACCAGCTCGTTTTATTTCGTTGAGAACCACCACGAACCAGGGAAATTAATTGAAATCATAAGGCAGTGGGAAGGGGAAGTACCTGCTCTAACAGGAGCTGACAAAAGCACATTTCTAAGAGGGGAGTGATAAAACCACATCTCCCCAGGGCAAATGGGCTGATTCCACCACATCGTTCAAGAGTCACTCTCAAATGTGCAGAGGACTGAGTGAGAAAGGCACCGAGCCTGGAGTTCCTCTGCTCTAATTGCTTTGCTGTTGAACATTTAAGTCAGAGCTTAAAGCCATTTCCAGAGCCAGCTCTATTTGCATGCCACACATCCCACTAAAATCTGTACATGGAGCTTTCCAGGCAAAACACTGTGAACCTCGAATTATAAATAGGCAACAAAAAAAACCCCAAAAAACATACACACACACAAAAAAAAAAAAAAAAAAAAAAAAGGGCTATGCCCAAGGCATCCATCCAGTGTTTCTGGGTAAAACCTCAGAAAAAACCTGTAATTTTCAGGGCAATACAGAAGGGAACCTGTATTTTTGTTTGTAACTGATGTCTGGGAAAAGCTTTGCAAACCTCTGACAATTACGAGAGATCAAATTATATCCATTAATGAAACTTTCTCCAGTGTTTCCAGCATGATGAAGGATTAGAAAAAGCAGCCTCTAGGCACTGTATATGGTCTTAATGTATCTGTGCTTCTAAACTATCTTTAATTAATGAAATAACCCAAAATTACTTATTAATAAGGATCTGTGGGCTTTGTAAACTGCAGACATTTTGCATGAATTAAAGAACAATATAATGAACTTTTAATGAATACAAAGTCAGAGTTAATGTAAAATTTATATATAGCGAGCCAGAAGGGGAAGGGATTTAAAAGTACTTTTAATCATAGCTTATTAGCAGCTTGATAGCTCCTTTTTTACACTTTTCTAATGGGTGCTTGGTATTTTTATTATCACACCACCATGGTCTGACTTGGGACAGTAGAGAAAGTACCAGCACAGAAAATTTTGGACTAAGTTGGACTTGGATTAAACCCGTTAAAATCGGTAACAAACTAAACTAAAAATTATTTCATGACACCCAGTCAAAAGGAAAATAAAGACAGCAACAACTGAGAGATGTAATATATAACTATATATAGAAAGAATTGATTCCTTTTAATTAACTCTTTATCCACGCTGAATGCATTCAACACAATTGTAAGTACAATAATATTTCACCCACAAAATTCAAATAGTGCAGGGGACACTGAATGCCAGAGGGTTGGTACAGCTACTGCAACTGCATTTTATGAAAAACAAAACACTTTAGTGCTTCCACTTCGCTGTTTCAGCAAGCTCAGTTTTTTAATTACAGTATTTTTCCCTTTATAAACTGGAAGATTACAGACCTAGAAAACAGGTCTCTCACTTTCAACATGACATTTAGTAAAAAAAAGGTACAAAACCCATCAGCTTTTAATAAAGAAACACCCTGGAATTCCTCAGCTAACCTTAGAGCCAATCAAGGACTTCAAGCAAGGAAGCAAAATTTCTTCAACTGTAATTATGTTAATCCAGAGTAATGACAGTGAATTCCATGGAAATAACCTGGAGTTACCCCAGGAATAAGGAGGAGGCAAATGCTCCCTCACCTTCTGAGCCCCCAGAAGTCTCTCAGCCAACAGCTTAAAACAAAGAGAAGGCTACAGCACAAAATGAAGCAGCAATTACCCTCAAAGGTACCATGAGATATTTCAGGACTGAAATTATTCTGAGTCAAATGGGTTTAGTGCATTATGATTTGGCTTTATAAAAACTCCTTAATGCACACTACACAGAGAACACTGGCATGGTTCAGGGGGCAAGGGGTTAAAAATCACTGTGTATTCCTTGCAAGGGACAAACACAGGGGTTGAAAAATGTTGCTAAAAATCCGGTTAAAAAAAAAAGTGAACATTTTATGAAATAAATAGTCTATCTGCAACTATTGGTGCTCCCACTTGATGGGCTGCTGATGCAAATCTAAGCAGAAAAGATGCACTCATAGATATAAAAATCAAAACAGGCAGGTTTCTCCTTCCAGGCTGGAAAAAACTCCAAAATATATGGCATATTTAACCAATAAAAGGGAGCTAAGCTTTACCCAAGCCTTTCATAATGCACTTCATGAAGTATTTTTTCCTTTTAAAAGAACCACTGGTATTAAATAGAGCTTTTTCTTTACATACAGTATTGGTATATACAAAACAAATACAGAACAAAGACACAAAAAAAAAAAAACCCAAACAAGTGACTTTAATAGTCTTGAAGCTCAGGAATATTTTGGTACAGGTCCAAAGCCTCTGGGTTTGAGAAAGCTCCCCGCTGCTCAACTTCTTTCCCTGCAATTATTTGCTTCACAGCTACTTCCACTTTCTTCCCATTTACTGTATACTGAAAAACAAAACCAGCAAAGATAAAATTACGGTTTTTTTCATGTAGTAGCTCTATGAAAATATGCATGAAACCCCCTACCAATCCCAGAACTCTATCAAAATTTAGCAGAATGCCTCCTCTTTTGTTACACTTGAAGCACTTTCTTCTGAAAATCACTTGAAGAGTAGGTAGAATTCAAAGAGTTTGTGTCAGTTTATTACTCCTACTGGCAATTCTGTGAGAACATGATCAAGCTCCAGTAGAAAACAACAAAACCAGAGCAGAATCATGGTATAAACACTAAAAATATTTGGTTTTTTATGTTCTGACACATCCAATGTTCAAACAATTTTATTTTTTTAAGGGTGGGCTCAAAAAACAAAGCCCAACTGCACTGGGCTTTGGAAGAAGAAAACCATGATTTTCTTACCTGACATGGAGTTTTTCTAAAAGGGCGAAGTGAAACTCTGAGCTTCAATGGTCCTCTACAGTTAAATGTTTCAAAACAAACCTTAACAAATAAACTAAATTGTAACCAACAGAGGCTTCACCTCCACTGATGAATCACACAAATTCTATTACACTGTGTGACTCAAAACAAGGCCATTTCAGAAAAAAACCCCTAATTCTTCTCTCGGGATCAGAGCTCTGTAATTTCTGACACAGCAAGGAGGATCTACCCCAGTGCGAACAGGAGCAGCCAGGGCCCATTTCGGGTGATCTCTGCTTTCAGAGGCACCAAGGCTTTCCGAGCCCCCTCCTTGTGCTGGTACCACTGAGACATTTTGGGGGTGGCAGCTTTGAAAAGCTGGCACACAAATCCCCCCTCAGCGTTTCTGCCCGCTCTGGGAACAGGACCCCACCTGCTTCACTGCTCAACCTGCTGCTGGAAGAACCCAGGCTGGTCCTGGCCTCCAAAGCCACCGAACCTGCCGAGCTCCAGGCACCCGAATTCATCCCTGGAGATCACCCAGAGCCAGGTGGAACAATCCTCACCACACCCTTGCAATATCGGCTTGATACAAAAATCAAACTCTTCCTTATTAGGCCCGCTGAAGTCACGTGTAACCCCACCCTCCTGAGACACCTTCATCTCTCTCCTCAACAATTAGCAACCTAATTATCACAAGTGCCCAGAAACCACAACAGCTCAGTGGCCTGCAAGGGAACTGCCCCCTTTCAAAAAAGATCAGGCTGTTCGAAGTAAATTAGTTGACTTTAATCGGTGAATCCTGTGGATGATGACCACAATGTTTATCTGGTCAGGACAGAACCAGACAGATCCACACTATGGTTTTCAATACTGAATTTCCCACTAGAACCACGCTTTGTGCTATTAAATCACCTCAGCACAGCTGTACTGTTTCTACCAGAATACAGTGTCCACATCAGACTATATTTTCAGATGAGGATTTAAACATTTCCAAAAGCAGCAGAAAATAGGCAGCTCCCTTTCCAAGCAAAACTCTTAAAGAAAGATGGGAGACAGCTTTGATCACTTCACCACTGGCACGTTTATCTGAAAGGTAATTAAAATTCACTCAATTCAGTCAATGTGTGAACTAATTAATGATCTAAGCAGGTCCATCCCAAACACCTCCCTGCTGCACTTTCAGGTGATTCACACAGTTCACAAGTTCAACACTCCCGGCAGAAGCTGAGCTGCAGCCCAGAAAATGGGAACTTCAGGGCATTTTACACTCATGCACAGAAGACATTTTGAGCCAAGGACTACCTGCCAACAGCATCCTGAAACAAAAAAACTCAACAGATCAGGACCAGATTACTGTGTGGGTCACAGAGAGGAGCCCTGAACCCTACAGCACTTCCACATGGAAACCTACACTGGCAGTGAAGGGGTACCAGCATCAGGTGATGGCTCTGAACTCTCAAGTCTTTTCTCCAGACACTCCCAAGTCCATGTGCAAATGGACTTGGGAAAACCACACTCTGCACCCCCATTCTGCTGCTCAGAGTCACTGGGGAGACTGGAACATCAGAGAGGGCTGTAAAACCAGACATTCCAACTGAAGAGTTCAGACAAAGCTCCAGCAGAACACAGCTGAGCACACAGAACCTTTAGCTACACAAATTTCTCCCCCTGAACAAGCACAACAACTTCATTTTAATTACTGTTACAGTTCAGACAGTGACAAAGCTACATTTAAGTGGCTAAACAGATGTGAAAGTGAAATGGTTTACAAAATGATTTTCTGAACTTGCCGAGTGCTCTCAGCTTTCCTAAGAATGCCACTCGTAAGAGGAACACAAAAACAAAATATGCTTATGGATAGCCAGAAGAACTAAAGTTAAATTACCTTTTTAGTATTTTCTTCTAAGAGGCTTAAGTACATATTACTGAGAAAATGCAACCCATTTGAAAAACAAAAAACACGCTTAGCTGAAGAGGAGATGAAAAGATGTTGCTAGGCAACACAGACAAACTATTTATAAAGCTCGAATACACTTTTGAGATGCTAAAATTTCCACGTACGTGGGTTTGAAGAGCAGTGACAACTGCTCCTTAATTACTATTCAAGGTGACAAAGAAAACAGTAGGCAGCCTTTTTCCCTGACATACCGGGATGCCTTTGGTTTCCAGGATGAGGCTGGGGACGTGGCGGGCGGAGAGCGCCGCGCGGATCGCGTCCTGGATGCGCCTCACCAGGCTGCGGCTGAAGGCGTGGCTGGAGGCCATCTTCAGGAACAGGATCACCCTCTCCTCGCCGTCCTTGCTGTACTGAGGGACGCACAGGCTGTCGGACACCTCCTCAAAGGCTTCCACTGCAAACGGAGCCCTCGTTAGCGCCCGCGTTCGCCGAGCGTTCCGGTTTTTGGGGTTGCAGCAAAACAACAAAAAAAAAAATCATCTCCCCCGCACGGGCAAAGGGAAACAGGCACCCTGCCTGGGTTATCCTTCTGTCTGCTCTGAAATTTTAGCTCTTAAGTGAAAACCCAGTTTAGGGACCGTTTAGGTCTATAACAAAAATTTGCTATTAGTTTTGGGACAGGGAAGGTTTCACACGAAGCCCTTTTCTCTGGCTTTCCTCACAGGCCCCACTGCAGCACGGGCAGGAGACTGAACGTGCCTGGTGACACAAGAACAATTGTTGAGGCAACAGGTCCCTGAGTCTCAGATTAGCACCTTTGCAGGGACAGTTTCCCCACCTGTCACAACACAGTCTTTGAAATACAAAGCACAAGCTCAAGAACTACTCCTAATTATCAGGAAAGGCACAATAAAAACAGTGTCAAGAGGCTGCCTTTAGGGGAAAAAGAAAAGCCTGACAGGTTAGGGAAGAAAGAAAAAACCTGCTCCATAAAATGTTGCTTTTGTATATCCCAACGAGTCACCTCCCACCCTACAGATACTTCAGGAAAGCAACCAGTTTTAAGTTTACAGAATCTAATTTTACTAACACATTCTGTACTGTCTCATTTGAAAACCAGCAAGTTCGTTCCTACTTAATCCTTTCATCACCTTTATAATGCTTAAATTTCAGATTTAAGGCAACAATGTCATAGCTGGAAGAGGTGGAAAGTTGATTTCATACCTATGTTATAGATTTCAGAACTTCCAAATCTTACTCCATTTGGATTTAATGTACCATCACTGAAAAATCACAAAGAAAACAAAGAAACATTAAAGTGTGATTACAGCTTGATGAAGAGGAAAAATTGATGCAATTAACCAAGTCTCTCTAGTGAAAGCGAAACCACATTAGAAACAGAATTGTAAGAGAATTTGAGTCAAAAAAGCACTTTACTCATTAGCAGGAATCTGCACAGAGAACAGCAACATTATTAATTCACTCAACTTTGCTTCAAAAAGCAACTTTGAAACGCAAACAGTAAATTCAGCCTCAGCTGTGATCCTGAACGTCTGTGACCACTGACACAGGCACAACTCAACACCTGACCTTCTGTAATGAAGTTTTGCTGTCAAACAAGTTGATGGCAAAGCCAAGACCACAAAACAAGTTCCCCAGTTCACCACCTTGAGCGTGCTGCACTCTCAAGCCAAACTCCTGTGACCATTATGAACCACGGAACACAAAACCAAGTCTTGTGTTCATAAACACAAAAGTGGGGTAGAACCTCAAAATGAGCTCTTTTCCCTCAGATCCAGCTGCTCTGATTAATTAAAGGGTTGAAATCCACGATATGGGATTTAATAAAATTATGTAACACTAACAAGGGTGACACAATCATGTACATGTTACTCCAAGGTGAAGACTGCAGATTTTAACACTTGTTTACTCCAAACACTTCCAGCAGAGCACTGTACCTGCGCCCCAGCATGACAATTCCTCCAGTCTTGGGGTTAATTTTGCAGTAATCACCGTGGGCCCAGACACCTGGTGGGGAATAGCAAAGGTTAAGCAGCTGATTTCTTCTTCATCCAGTCCCAGCAGACATCGTGTAATCAACTGGCATTCACTGAGTGAAACACACAGAAATGTAACTGATATACTCTGAGAGCTGCCCCCAGCCAGGGTAACAGCACTGAACTACACAAACAATCCACACCACATTTACTGTCAAGAACCAGCACAGCCAGGAGCAGCTCAGAAATTAGGATCAAAACCCAGGTTATCATCTGATTGCTTGTTTGCATGCCTACACAGCATTCCTTACAAAACCAGTGAAGAGCTGCTCTGAACACCACATTTTGAATTACTGGAAGCACGTTCCACAGAAGTAACAACATTCCCACCTTGAATCATTGTCTTTCTTGATCCATTTTTTTAATATTTGCACAATTCTGTACAAGAAGCTTTCTGGGCTTGTGGAATAGGTATCAGCAACTCCCTAGGGAGCTTTTGTGCTTACTGGTCTTGATTTGTGTTAATGCAAAATCAACTTTGACTTTCCATTATTATTTAAGATGGATACTACCACAGCAGCCTGCCAAAAACAGAAGTACAACCCAATTCCACTCAAGTTCTTCTGAGGAAAAATACCAACCTCAATTATTTGCACATAAGACCATTTTCCAACTTAATTGTTACCATCTTAAGCCCGTTTACAAGGAAAGACAAAAAAGGGCTCCAGACAGAACCTCAGTGATTCCAGTCTTATGACTGAAAATCAGATTATTTTCTTTTCACAGATTATTTTCTTTTCTATTTACTGCTGTCAGGCTTACACGCAGACTACAACTTCCACATCCCTCAGTTTTCCTATATGATGATCTCCTGCTGCACATCCTGACTCTTCTTGTGAATCCACTCTGTGTTGCTGCTACTTATTTAAAAAAAAAAAGTTCCCACATCCAAAAAACAGCAGCAGGAGATCCTGCCCCTAAAAAATCCTCACCCCAGAGGCACCAGGGGCTTTGGCATTGGTGTGCCACACAAGGAAAAGCCCTGGATGAGCAGAGTCCTGCACAATTACTAAGAAAAGCCTCTGGCTCACAGGTGCCTGTTCCTTTGTTCTGCAGAAGGCTAAGGATGCAGAATATGCATGTCTGAGGCAGAATCTATTTAATATATATTTAATCCTCATGCTCATGAGGCAGCAGGTCAGCACTGATCCCTCGGGACTGACTCCTCCAGCCAGGCAGGAGCAGCCTGGCAGAGGTGCAGCAGCGCTCGTTAATAGCTGATTGCTCCCTGACTTATTCAGCACTTCCATTTCACACCCGTGCCAAGCAATCTGTGCCTGCACTGCAGACTGGGACAGGCAGATCTGCCTAACGAGAGCAGCAGCAAAATGGGATCAGAGCCTTGCAGAGATCCTCACTGGTTTTACTTGGGTCTCTATTCAAAACAAAGCAGGAGAAAACAGAGCGAGGTATTACGAAACACCGTGGAGCTCTCGCCCTGGAAATGGGGACTCAAAGCTGCACCTGAGGCTGTCACTGGGCAGCAGCAAATAAACCTGTGCCTTCCCTTAGACTCTGCATCACCCAAAGCCCTTCATTACACACCTGGGAATTTTGAAAAATAAGCTTTTCTGTATTTGCTTCCATTCTCATCGTTCCAGAAGTGTGTGGGCTGGCAGGGAATAGGCTTGGTGCAAACCAGCTCTCCACTTTCACCCCAGACTGGTTTTCCTGTTGACAAAGAAAGAGGTATTTTCCACATTTTCCTTCTGTAAGCAACAGAGTACTAAAGCAAACAGCATCTACACTTCTTACTTGTTGTTGAAGCTAAGGTCCTCTAACTACTGTATTTTCTAAGAGTGCACAGTATTTTGGATCATGGTTACCTTCATCATTCCATGCTTCTACAGCCATTCCAAGATTCCTGGCCTGAATTTCTCCTTTGTAAACTGGAACTGTAACATTGTGACCCATGAAACATGAAATTATATCTGTTCCACCTACAATGAAAGAAACCCATTTAGAATATCCAGTATTTCTGGGAAAAAGCAAACCTGAAAACTACACAGGAACTCTGGAACAGCCAACTGCCAACCTTTGCCAAAGGCTTCTGGATCCACACTAAGCAGCACAGAACAAACAGCATTATCTAGGATGTTGTGACTTTTATTAAAAGGTTTTGTTCCTTACTTTATATATCTTGTTATATGTGTATGCCTTTCATGCAGAACTATCCCTTAAGGCATAACTTTTCTCCTTTCAACAGTCTCTTTAGTCTCACTTAAGGAAATTTCCATTTATAGGAGAGAGAAAATAAACAGGCCTTACTTTACAGACTTCAGATATTTACAGAACGACTTAGAAATGTTCTCTTGTTTGTTTTCATTAGTTTAAAGTAACCAGTCAAGCTATTCCATTCAACATTTACTTAGCTTTTATACCTTCTGAGCATGAGAGGAAGGGAGCCAGGCCTTGAGGATGAACAGTTATCTTAAGAAAAATAGATACTGTCAAAGTGCTTACTTAACTGGAATATTTATAGTCTTTCTAGGACTTCATGGAAGAGAATTAAGACACAAATCAATCATGTTAGCTTTTCTCAAAAATAGGCTTCTGCATTTGAGTCTATTAATGTCTGTAGTAGCAAGTTCTAGATTCAGCACTACTCTTACTGAGCCCAGAGTCTGAGAACTTCAGTAGCAGAATAGTTATATTTAAAAAAAAAAAAAAAAAAAAATAAAACTGAGTTTAAAAGCCCTTTGAAAAAGTCAGTCCTTGTTACAAAGCAAAATGGGGAGTGCTGTGGTGGACCTTACGTGAGCAGAAGTTGCCTCAGCCAGCACTGCTCACAACAAACTGCACAGCATGGGGGCTTGATATTTCTCTAATTATATAATCTACAAAAAAATCTGTCTGCAGTGCCAATTACTTGGCACAAAAGAACTGAAATGGGAACTCTCCAAGAGGTATTTTCTGCTAAAGTCAGCTATTTGCAGAACAGTATGTTCTGTAGGTTAATAGACTCTTTGCTTGATCTCACCCTGCCACCCCTAAGGACAGCCAGTCAAAATAAATGATCATACTTAAAATCCAAAACATCCACCAAAACCACTTTGGAGTGCCTGAGTTTCATTATGGCACGGTGAATTATGCAGAAAAACCTCAGCACTAAAAAGACAGCTCATTCCAGTTTAACAATAACCAATCCCAAATGATCCAAAGGCTCAAGCTTCCCAAACAAGCAGGAAGGAACAGCACAGGCAATCCAGAGAATTACCGAGATGCTGCAGCATAAAAGCCTCACCTGAAATGGATCCCAGGAGGACACTACTTTTTATGTGTTTGTAGACATACTCATAGCTCTGAGATTTGAGAGGTGATCCTGTAGACAGGATAGTGTGGAGTGTTTGGAGATTGTGTGTTTCACCTTAAAGAGGAGAAAATCAGCACAGGTTAAGGCAGAATTTTTACAAGTGTTTGGAACTATTTGTCACTACAACCCAGAATAATTACATAAAGGACTGTGGCAAGATAGGGAGCCAGAAGCAGGAGAGGAAAGGTAGGAGGGAGGACAGAAGGGATTCACCAGCTTTTTGAAGCTTACATGGTTTTAAATTTCTCTCTTCTAGCACAGCCAGCCACTTCGCACCCGTTCCAAGGATGGTGATCCTAGAGGCAAAAAACAGTTTACATGTTTTGCATATTTAAATATGCTAAGATTCTAAAGACCTGCAATTCCCACTGCAGGGAGCAGAGGCTGTTACACACTCTGTACGTGGATCAGACAAACAATGCAGCCTCTTAAAGCTTTCCAAGTGCAAGGCACATCCTTTTGAACTATCAAAAGCAGTCAGACCACACATCATCACTGCAGCTTTGAAACTTCTAACTCCATCTTTAAATATTAAGTTTTCCCATCTCACAAAGACATTCACTTACATTTACAGGAATTTGTAACTGTAGAACACTCCAAAGACATCACAAAATGTTATAATGTTTACTTTATTAATGGGCCATGATTTTCCAAGAGTGCCTTGGTACACTCTTACACAGAAAAAACTTTGCCATTTCAGGGCACAGTTTGACCAAAAATTACTTTACTTTGGGGCAGCAACCAGTGATTTTCTGGAGAAACCTGTTCAGTTTCCACAGGTGAAAGCCGGAGCTGCAGGTGCCTAAATGAACAGGAAACTTGGCCCAACTGAACAATTCGATCCTGCCCTGGAAAAGTGTATTTAGAGCTCTTCAATGCAATAGAATTAAAACTTGAAACAAAGGCTGTGTTTCTTCCATCTGTCAGTGGAAGTGCCAGTTTAATGCTCCTGCTGACACTCAGGAAATCCTCTTGCCTGGCTCCTGCTGGTTCATTTTACATTACAGCAATAAACTCACTCAAGAAAATGCACAGGGACAGGTGAGGATAAGGGGCACAGCCTGAGTGCACAGAGCACGGGCAGCACAGCTTGAAGAAGATCCTGCTAGGCTGGGTTTGACTCCAAAGGCAGGATGGGAGGTAGGACACTGTTCCAGGCCAGGAGAAGGGGATATTTCAACACTCCCAAAAGGGAATGTCTTCCTTTGCCACGCTGGTGGAAGATTCACCTCTCAGGCAGGAACAGGCTCCTTGCACAAACACATCAGTGCACAGAGCAATTTATCAGGCACATGGAAAGGCACCAGAGAGGCACAGAATGGTTTGGACTGGAAGGAACCTTAAAGATCACCCAGTTCCAACCCCTGCCATGAGGGGGGAACCTTCCACCACGAGAGCCCACAGCTCCTCAGCTACCCTGCACCTGAGTCACGTGAACTATTTTTACCCTTGTGTAACATCTCACTTTCCTTCCATGCCTCAAACCAGTGCTTATTTTACATTAGAATACAAAATGCTTCTCTATTTTAAGCTCTTTGACACTTCCTCTACAGCACATGTAGAGCCAAATCTCCCTTTATTCCCTTCCAAATGCTACATAACTGCATTTAGTCACCATCCCCTAATTCCCTTGCACAGATCATTAATGGATGTCCACTTGAGTCATTCTTGCCACGCAGGATGAGATATCCTGATGCTACCCTGAGAATATGCTCTCTGAAGGGAAGTGTGGTGCATCTTCAGAGAATAAGGTAGTCTTCACATGTTGGAGCCTTTTTTTTTTTGACATATTTAACATATGAGTGAGCTGGGAACAGACTGCATGATGAAGTAGCACCCAGATGGCCACCGCTTTTAGCGCCAGATTACAAAAGTGAGACATGCAGACACATTTATCTTCACATGCTTTTGGCATGTGGAAACAATGCTTAAAAATAAGCTGGGTTGTTTCTCAATTCTCATCTTTACCCTGTTGTTCTACCAGGGTTTCTTTGTGGGGTGAAGCACGGCTGAAGTTTGTGGGTTTCTTTTGTGCTTTTTTTTACCGGAAGCATTTTGACTTGGCATTAAGCTTCAGTTCTACTAGCCAGAGACAAAATGTCAGTCTTTAAATATTACATGTCACAAAAGACAGTGAAGTTTAAATTATTAATTATGCAGTGTCAGAGAGTGAATCTTTTGTCATCCACTTTCCACCACAAACAATTTTAATTATCAATTAAAAATGACACTCGTTTTACTGGTAATAAAATTCAAATTTACTCCTTACATGCCAGTGGCAAAACAGGAAAGTTACAAAACAAATCAAAATAAAATCGAAGTTTAACAAAGTGTACAAAGCTAAATGCAATCGCAGGGTTTTACAGCTGTTTATCTGCTACCTGCCATTTCTCTAGGCTTCAAGAAGGGGTGCTGTGAGCATTTTCAGGCACAAAAAATGGTATAAAACAATTACTAAACAGCTTATCAGCATGAATTAGGCATTATAGATTAAAAAGCAAAATATGAAAATATAAGCAACCCTGCTGAGCCTTTCCAGTCAATTTATGTCTTTAAGTCAAAAGTTCTATATTAAAATCTTAGGTTGAGCTGCTTGAAAAAAAGAATTCTTATTTACTAAGTTCTGAGTGTGCTGAGAAATTACTCTTCAGATTGCTCCCAATTACTGCCTTTTGAAAAGGCTGCTCTTGGAAACTATTGAACCAAAAAGTCTTTGTTTGCCTGGAATTCTAATACCTGACTCCAATTTGAAACAATCAGCTCTTTGTGTCTCCTGCACTCTGAGAAAGTGTTTCAGTAGAAATTTTTAAAAGCAGTTCCACTCAAGGCTGAGCCAAAAGATAAACTGTGTCATGCTGAGCACGAGCTCCTGACCAAGAGAGCAGCACCTTTAGAGAGGCTGCTCGGGTCACTGTGACAGCAGCCAGTGCCACCACCCTTTGTTTAACCCTAGATACGTACCCTAGTCTGTCAGTCAGGTCCCAGAGCACATTTGGTGAAGGAATTAGAGGAGATCCATCATACAGGACCACTGAAGCTCCCGTAGCAAGTGCACTCACCAGCCAATTCCACATCATCCAGCCAGTCTGGAGGAGAGAAGAAACCTCCATGAGAGTTTGTCACCGCCTGTCAGGTCCTGGCAGCTCCAGCACAGCACCAGCAGTGCTGTCTGCTGGCACAGGAGCTGCAGGCAACTCCAAAAGCATGGACTGGTGCAGATCCTGGCAGAAGCTGGACCCAAGCACGATCCCTGCCCTCATGCAAGAGGTGCCACCTTCCCCTCCGCTTCCCTGGCCTGAAGCTTCCCTGCTGTTAAACCCACACCACTGATTCTGTCTGATCACATCAGCAAATAAAGCTGAAGCTCTGCTCATCCTCTCACCTGGCCCAGGCCTGCATCAGCTGCCTGCTCCTGATGGATGTTCCCCTGACTGATCCTCACAAGCACCTAACGAGATGGGGATCCCACCCCTCCCTGCACACACAGCCTTAAAGCACGAGTCAGGAGACAGGACAGCTCTGAGACAAGGCAATTACCATGATCCCTCCATGGAGATGTTCCAAACTGACTAGTCATGTTAAAGTTCAGAAGGGAACTCATGAGGAAAGGCATCAGCCTTCTCAAACTGCTGCAGTCACAGAAGTCTTAGGAATCATTTTTCTTTATCACAGCACTGGAAAAAACACCCCCCACCACATAACTGAACTCCACACAGATGAGGTTTACCCCCTTTCCTTTGTCAAGCTTAGAGCTGGGCAGCTTCTTTCCTCACAACCAAAACAGAGACATGACAGAAATTCTCATCTTCAGTATGACCTAGCCCTGCAGGAAGGTGGAATCTGATTTGTAGGTGATATTGATGAGGCAGCTTGATCAATAAACCTAAGAGACTAAAAATCAATCAATTTTCCTCACCAGCTAGGTCAGAAACATTTACTATGGGTTTGACCTTTCCTCAGAAAGGTCCCTGTTGCATTCCATTATTTCACCTGATTTTTTTTTTTTAACTCAGATGGGACAATCCCTTGCAGTAAAAAAATTTCACACCCAAAGCGATGTACTTGTGGATTTGTGTGAAAAGTTGTCCCATCTTTACAGGAAAAGCATGTTACAGTGTTTTTTAAAATGCCTCAAGCCCCACTTGCCGTTGTGTAGTACATAATCACATCACTGCTGGTCATGTTGCCATGAAGAATGTGTTCCTTCAGGTGCTGTATTAGGGTACCCTGGAAAAAGAGTGAAAGGAAAATACAAGATCACACAAACAAAAAGCAAAATTCTGACAGCACATTAAGACCTTAAAAATACTAACACAGTCAACAGCTTGCAGGATGTACTCCAAGATTAAAGCAAGAATTTCCTTTAACTACAACTGAAGTAAATCCCAGGGCCTATCCACAGCAGCAGCAATTGCATTCTCCATTTTCTCACATACCTTCTCAGCCTCTCTCATTAGACCTCAGCAATTCCCACTGCACATCACTTTTAATCCATGGAATAAACAACTCCTTTCCCTTCCAACTCCACACAGCCGTCAGAGCTGCAGAGAACTCCACGCAGACCCTGATTTTAACAGCAGGCTTTCACCAGTCAGATTTTCCAAGAGAAGCCCTTTGACAGTTTCATTTTCAGTGTGTTTGGGCAATGGGAGGAGTGAAGGACTGAGAGCTGCCATAAACTGCAGCAGCTGCTAAACATTAGCACCACGTACCCAAATTATCTATTAACATCCAGGAGACAAGAGATCTGACAATACAGATCTCTTGTAAACACTGGAGGGGACTAGAAATGTGAAATGTCTCACTGCTCAGAGCATCAGTATTAATAATGTCCTGAAATGTATTACTTCCTTTTGTTGGAAATGCTGCTAAACCACCTTCCTGATCATCCTTAAAGCATAACTTGCTAGGATAAATAAATTTACAGGCTACTTCATTAAGTCGCTTCACTGCAGCGACAAATTAATGTACCCAATGTTAAAATAAAAAATGGTTTTTGCATTTATGCAAGGAGTCACAGTGAAACTATTAAGAGCCTCATAAGCATGAAACAAGATTTACACTGAAAGAAAACAGATTACAGATAAACATTCAAAATGAAAAAGGAGAGTCATAAAACTGGCACACACTTCGGGAGAAAAAGCAGAAAACATTAAATAAAAATCAAGGAGTAAATCTTATTTTCACTTCACTGCTCAAAGGAACCAGGTCTGAATTCACCTGCTGCTGTTTGATCACCCTCAGCTGTCACAACGCTGCCATCTAGCTACAGCTACCATCTTCTACAGCTGAAAACCACCCAAAAAATTGGGATTTAGAAACACTATGTTGCACTGAATTGTTAAGGTTGCCAAAAAAATGCAGGTGTTTACATAATTACTGCATTTATAAAGGAAAGCACATTGTCCCTGCAGGAGATTCTGAAAGAGCCACACAGAATAGCAAAATTAAAAGTCATATTCAATTAAAATAAATATTGGTTTTCTTTTTCCTTCGTTTAGTTATTGATACTTCACAGTTTTGGAACCAAAAGGGGATTTTTAACAATGACTTTAGGTACAGGCTGAACAATTTCCCTGAAAAACCTGGTACATGTCAGGCTGGAAACAAAGGGAGGAGGCAGAGCTGTTCTAAAGGACTCAGCCCAAAATGCTCTCTTGAGTTAATTTATAGGACTTTTACAACCCTCCAAATAAACCCCAAGCATTTCTCATTTCACAGCAGACCTGGCAGCTGGTAAAACTCACCGGCCTGCTGCTCCTGCTCAGGACCAGCGCAGGGCTGGGGAAGCGCTGAGCATCTGGAGTGTCAAAAACCAGCAGGCACAGCTGCTGCTGAGCCCCAGCACGGCCCAGGAGGGAGCAGTGCTGAGCCCTTCCACAGCTCAGAGGGCCACGAGCAGCTCCTCAGGGCTGGCCTCGAGGCAGCAGCCTTCTCCACCAGTGTTCAGGGGAGTCTGAGCACGAAACACCCTGAGAGCCCTTTGCCTGCAGCCACACGAGGAAGCTGCAGCAGCGCAGAGGTTTCAGCCCAAGCCTTGTGAGTCCTTGACATGGATAGACATGAACTGAAGAGGATTTGACCCCAAAATTCTCTCCTTAGATAGCTGGGAGCATGGAATAACTGGAAAGGGGCCTGGTATGAATGAGGCAAGAAGAAGGAGTAAAGAATAACAATTACTAATTTCTGTAGCACACCCAACTGGTCAAAACCAAACAGCTTTGCTTCCAGGACCAAAAAAAACCCTACTCCTCTGAGCCACCATTTTTTAAATCATCTCCCATGACCTGGCTTGATTCTCTTTATTTATGTTTGCCATTTCACTGTGTAGCAAGAAAACAGAGCAGAAACATACTGCAGGATTAGATAAACTGAGTTGTGAATTTAAAGTAAGCTGCCTATTGGCATCTAAAATCAGTACAGTAACAAACCAGCACTGAAGCACACTATAAATAAGCAATAATTGAAATGTCTTCACCAAAATGTCATCTCTTCTTGCTGTTTTCACTACGAAAAACACACTTGGTTTAAACTCAGGCTGGAAAATAAAACAGACAGTAGGCTAATTCTGCTTTTTTTGAAATCAAATCAATGCGAATCATCCAATTAATTCCAGTGGAAACAAGATTAAGCCAAGAACAAACAGACAAACCCAATCAAGTGTGTTAAAGACATCTAAGAATGTATTTGCATGGACTTTGTGTAGGCCCTATTCAAACATTGAGGTCCCTAATGCCACCATTTGCTTTCAGGCCAGAGGTGTTAGCACCAAAAGAAAAATCATCCTGCACCACAAATACAGAGCTGCTCAGTGGGAACAGAATCATCACAAACAACAGATCTTATTCACCCATCACCTGCTCTCCTCCCCAGCAAGGACCTAAACTCTCAGGTAGCTCTGAACATGATTCAGCTGGAGAGCAGAGCCATGATTCAGGGCAAGCTAACACAGGTAACATGGGAAAAGAAAGAACTCTGCAAGAGGAAAGTCCTGTTGTCTGATCTACAGGTATTTCTCATCTCTACTGTTTATCACCCATCACTGAACAAAATACCTGTCCTGTTTTTGCTAATCCACCTCTGCAAGTACTTAACCAGTCTAAAGCCAGCACAGCTTCAAAACAGCTGTCAAACTTCAAAACCCACCTCCTTTCTTCTTCACAAACACTGGATTTGTGTCCCAAAGGGACCATTCTGTGCGTCACGTGCTGCCTGGTGTGATCTCCTACTGATAACGGATAAAGCAGAGTGTTTACAGGCAGCAGGGGATTTGTCTGTGGGCAAATCCTCCAGTCCTTGCCATCAAAGAGAGGCAAGAACACACACTGTGGGCACAGCATCAAAGGATCCTGCCCTCAGGCCACCCAGCCCTGCAGGATGCTCATCCTGACTTGCAGAGCAAACAGCAGAAGTGATGGACTCTGGCTAAAAGTTGTGCAGTTCCATTCATACACACTGGTACAAATGCTCCAGACAACGCATCCTGCCTGCCTTAAATGGGAAAAAAACCTGTCTTCTATTAAGGATTATAGCAGAATTAAAGCTTCAACACTGCTGCAGTCACTTCCTCTATTTTAAGAGCTTTGGAACATCAACAGCAAGTGGAGAGCATGCGAGCAAGGCACCAATATCAGATATCTTTAGCCACAACAAGATACTGCCTAAAGCAGTTTCCATACAGAGCAAAATCTACACTCGAGGAGATGCCAACCTTCTGGCCTCCTTCCTTAAAGGATTGATGAGGATGACATACTCCGAACTGATAAACATGAAGTAAAGTTCAAGGTAAAAAATTATCTAGATAATAAAAACTGCAAGCTCCCTATGGGCCTCAAGCTAGCAGTGTCCAAAATTCAGTTGCAAACACCCAATTCAAGTTCTTTGGCTTTTCTTCTTCAAGTATCAGTCAGGCCACTTCTGCTGGTGCTTTGTGAATGACACTTGCTCCCAGGAAACACCTGGAATCTGCAAGGTCTCCACACTGATTTCTAAACCAAAGTGTTCTATATCCTTACCAATCCATGCTTGCTTTCAAGTAGCCACTAATAAATAAAAAGGTTCACTGCAAGTTACTGAGAAACTGTCAGCAATCAATTCTTCCTTAAAATACATCATGGTGTGATGCTGTTAAAGGAAAAATGTAACCCAAGCAGTTAAGCAGAGACAGCACAGCTCCAGGAGGGAGGACATACCCCTGCTGAGTGAACCATGCATTTCGGTGCCCCTGTGGTGCCTGAGGAATACATGATAACGAGAGGATGGCTGAAAGGCAGCTGCTCAAACTCCAGCTGGGGAGCCTGGTCTCCTTTCCCAGTGGCAAGGAAGTCTTCTAAAAAGACACTGCATAAGAAGGGGGGAAAAAAAGGGAACATTTCAAAACTTTCTGAAAGCATTACCCCAGCCCACATATAAGATCACCTCTGGACCCAGTAGTGCTCCCATTACCTGTTTGGAATCTTAGAAATATCTATGGTTTCTCTTGAAGACACATATGGAATCACCACCACTTTTTTTAGGTCTGGAAGCCCTGGAAGAAGGAAGGAAACAATTATTTCCTACATTCAGTTACACAAGCAAAGGTCTCTTCTGCCTGACTGAATCATACAGTGTAATGCACTAAGTAACAGGAATAATTCTGATGCACTGAGTACTGAAACCCCAGAAGACTGAATTGTTACCCAAGATGTAATTTCCACAATGCTGCCAGCCTTTCATGTGTAAATCTGCAAGCTTTTGTGCTGTAATATCTCCCCATTTGTCTCCAGCAGCACTTTACTCGAGCTTAAAAACACCATCACCAGCCCCTGTTCCCCTGCTGCTACTGCTGGCTAATTTCTCATGATCTGTTAAAGTTAAGCAAGCAGAAGACTGTTAAAATTACAGAAAAGACCATTCAGCTTTTACCCAAATCCGTTCTGAAAATCTCAGTGGCCACAGTGACCCTGTGAAGAAGGAAGGACAGCAACAAGCAGTGGCAGTGCAGGCTCTGGGCGCTCCCAGAACCGCAGACCAGGTGGGGTGCAGTGAAATACCTTTTACCACCCTCAGCAGCTTTTCCAAGTGGTTGTGTTGTTTGCCATTGTATATAACAGCTTCAACAGAGAAGATGAGCTTCGGCTGAATTTGGGAAAATCTGTCCAGCACACCCTAGGGATGAAGAGAAAAATGTGTTAAAAACATGAAATTACCTGCTACAGTAAGAAACTTCAGTGGGTGCTAAATGCAAATTTCAATTCAAGCAAGGAATAAGGACAGGAATTAACAGGAAAGTTGTTAAAAGACTGCCTGCTTGTCTTTCACTCACACAAGA
This sequence comes from Cnemophilus loriae, assembly GCA_013397755.1. Lineage (NCBI taxonomy): Eukaryota > Metazoa > Chordata > Aves > Passeriformes > Corvidae > Cnemophilus > Cnemophilus loriae. The sequence continues at coordinate 164,808 of VZTF01000157.1, forward strand.
TCTCTGAAGCACAGCAGGTTTGTAACCATCTATTTCACGACCCCCAAACAGACCAACCAACAATAAAACCCCCACGGATCACAGAACATCCTTTATGGAAGGGCCAAGCTCACAAAGTTCTAAACAGCTAAAAAAATCACATTGCAAGTCAGATTAGACTCATGTAGAGAGGACAAGCAGCTGTGATGTAAGCAGGAATTGGGCACTTGATCTCCACGAAGGTGCACAGGACTCCTGGCTGCACCTGCAGGAAGGGGCTCCACGTGCCCCAAGCTGCTCTGACAGAGCACCAGGGCTGGGGGGAGCAAACACCAGTCTTGGGGGAGAGGTATTTGTGTGGTGAGGTGGCCCCCATATGGATGGCAGCTTTGTTCTGCCACCATTAACAAAGGAAACCTCCCCACTGGTTTTCAGCAAAATAAATTGATATTGAACACATGCAGACTACCAACAAAAGATACCACAGCTCCTTTAGAATCTCCGCAGCACAACACATTCAAATGCTGAATTTTCAGGTGTCTCCTCCAGCTTACACTGTGCTCAGGAATTTACCACAGCTATCATCCTATTTGAGATTAAAACCCTTCTGGCATTTAGTTTTTTCCCATGTACACTGCATGCAGCAGCCTACCAGAAATGGATCTTTTTGTATTCAACAGCAAGAAGCAAATCCTTTCAATAAAAGCTCTCAGCACATTGATGTTCAAACCTCTCTAGCTCCATTACTTGAAGCATTAAGAACTACAAGATTACACAATACTGTAAAATTGTCAGCTAAGTGTTCAAGAACAATCTCCTAAATCATGTTGCAGAAATCAGACTTGAGTCATCTGCTTATTCTTCCCAGCATTCTTTATTCTTCTGTTTTCTATTTTGCCCTCTACTTTGCAGCCAAAGTGAGAAACAAATTATTACCAAATCAGAAGATGAAAGCAAAACCATCACAATCAACTCATCTCTGTTAAGCTCCTTTCCAAGCTGGGCTGCTCAGCGCTGCAGAAAAAATCTGCTGCAAAAGGACAGGAGTCCTGTCCTGACAATTTCTCCATGCTGTCTCCCTCAGGAAGCCACAGGTAAGGTACAGGGATACAGCTAAATATAAATGTATTAGCTGAGAATGTCACTTAACACCTTTCCCTCCTATCAAAGATGTATTTCCTTTTCCTTGTTCACATTGTAAGAAAATACAGTGACAATGCACTGACATTCAAATTCATCAACTACTGTAAAACAAAAAATCACCAGAATCTGTTCTGGTGACCAAAGAGGTTTTCGAGAAGCCTCTAGTATGTTACCCAACAAACTCAGAAATGGAGATTTAATTAATCCACTACAGTTACTCTCTAGGGGAGTATGAAGCCAAATTTCCTGTGTCTTGGGTATATTCTCGTACCTCCTTCTTTGAGCCACTTCCCAGACCAAGCAGCCACACCCGTGCTGTGTGCATTTACGTGTGTGTACACATCCTCACGCTGAGTGCAGAGCACACACATCCCACTTCCATGCTGCCTGATGGTTAAAAATTAAGACCAACGAGCACTAAGGGTACTCTAAACAGAAGAATCAAATCTGAAGAGAAGTGTGAATCAGAAGCAGAGATGGCTCCAGCTCTCAGGGTCCTACCAAATGTGCTAACACACCCAGTTAGATTCATTAGCACTGGCAGGATCGAATCCCACAGGGCAGCCTGATATGATACAAAGGCAACACAAACAGATGGAACATGAAATTCCTGCACTGGAACTTTAATCCAACCAGATGGCTCAGCAAGGAATTCCTTCCACAATAAGCTCAGGTGTAGCAGATATGGCTCATTCTATTTCACGAGCCTCCAGTTCAGTCCAAAAAATTGTGCAGGGCCCCATGAACGGAGCTGCACTGAGCTCACCAAAGGCTCCTCACCCACTTCTGGGAGCAGAGCTTCTTCATAAACTTCTACATCCAACCATTTCTCACGCACAGACCACCAGTTTCCCATTAATTTATGGAAATGGATAGCAGGGAGTAGAGAGATGAAGCAGCAGCTGCCAAGAGCGGCGTCGTGCGTGGGAGGGAGCTCAGTGGCTCTCTGACAGCAGACTTCCTCAATGCTTGAAGCCTTTGGAGGGATGGCATTCAGAGCCTGCAGTGTGTAGGCAGCTCTGAGGAGTGACATTTCTGAGCTTCACAAAACTTACACACACAATTGGACTTCAAATGTTGAAAATGCTACGCTATTTCTCCAAGCACAAAAATCTTCGTTTATGTTAACAGGACGCATGCAACTCCACAGAAGGAGGAATAGCTTTTCCTCAGGGTGGAAGCCAATGTCTCTGAGGGCCTCTGCTGATCTCCCTCAGGATTTTAGGATTTGAATTCATGCCAACACACGCTGCCAAAGGAAAATAAATGATATTGATGGCACTGCAGCTCCAAGGCCAAGTTTCATTAAAAAGCTATCACAAAAAGCTAAAAGCTGGGCACTGAAAACAATAGCACACCAGCATGGACAGAAAACATACCAGCCCTTTGTAATGCAAGTAAAGTGAACAATCTTCCCCCAGATAAGAGATCGAATCACATTGCACAGAAAATACTCCATACTATCATTTTCTGAGCAAGCAGAAAATATTTGTAGAACAGATTGATCATTACATGCTGTAATGATTTTTTTAATCATTTTTTTTCCCAATGATACACCCTCAAGTGTAAGAACACAGAATGCTGCTGCCCTCTAGTGCTAATCCAGGAAGCACAGTTCCATACATTTTCCCAGCCACTGGGGTTAAACACCGAAATTGAGGGTATTATCTAAAAACACTGTTCTCTGCACTGTGCAATTCACAAACGCTACGTTTTTCATACGTAAACTTTTAGATGGAAGAAAGGTTCAATACCCCTCTTAGAAGTGATTTAGATCTGTTGTTGATGCATGCTAAAAACTTTCCAAAGGAAGCAGAATATATTCTCAAAGCTTCCAGGGCACATCCGTTGGGATCTCATGATTTCACACACAGCATTTATTTCTACACTAAAAAGAGTTAATCAGGTTAGTGATGTTAGCATGAAATTCCTCACTGTTGGCAAATAAAGCCTTGTGGAAAAAGACCAACCAGCGTGGTGCTGAGTTCACCCTCACAGGAGGCAAAGGATGGGACTACTTAGGCAAAGAAATTGGAGTGTGGAAACTGGAGTGTGGCTGAGCAGCCTGGGGCAGGATTTGGGAAGAAGAGCCAAGCCTCAGACAACTCTGTTGCACTGCTGCTCATTTGCATATTTAATATAATAAAAGCTCACCAAGACCATGGAGTCCATCTGAAAATACCCCAACAGTGAGCAGCTAAAGCCACTCAAATCACCAAGCTGAAAACCAGTAGTGACAAGTGAAAGCCAGCGGGTTTGTGCAGGTCGCGGCAGCAGGAAGAGCTCCGGAGCGCTCGGCTGTGCCAGGAGGTGGCAGCAAGGCTGAAGGGAACAGAATCCATCTGCCACCTGAACCAGGGTCCTGGTGTTTGTCTGAGACACAGCGAGGGCTGCTCTGCACAGGCACTGAGGCTACTCACGTTAATGCCAAAGTCTGGGGATGTGGAACTCCAGATGGCACCAACACTTGCAGCAGCCAGCATTGCTTCCACTGCGTGGATGCTGTTGGGCAAGTAACCTAGGGCAGAGGTGGAATGGTTAGAGATGGAACAACACTAGAAATATATAATGTGTACAGTAAACACATTTTAAAAATGCAAAGTCCTAGACTGAAGCACCCTTTAAAGTTTTCCACACAATCAATGTCATGCCTTGAAGCCAAATCAGTTGCACAAGGAATTAGTAATAAATCCATTTATGAACGTATTTGTACGGGGGTTTTTCTCTACAATATTACTCCCAATTTACAAATATTCCTGCTTAATTAATAAGCCTTTCAGGATAAGAGGGCAGCATACTGAAAAGAGTAACTGGGAGAGAAAATCAGTGGATTGATTAGGGTACACAGAGCCTAACGACACAGCAGCATGCAGGGGAATAGAACAAGACTGTAGGAACAGCCATTAGAGAAAGAAGCAGTATCTGTAAGGAAAGATGATAAACAGCTCAAGAGCAGAGATTCAGCTTCACAAAGCTCAACGTTGTCTTGTCAACACTGCCAGAATCTTAAACACAAACAAGCAAAACCAGTGTCTCAGCTGATAAGGGAGTAACAGAGAGGGACAAGGCCTGGAACGTTCCCACACAAATGTGGCTCTTCAGGTTTCTCTCATTAGCTTGCAGCAAGATTTCAAGGTTTAAATTCAATTTATCATGACATACAGAATAAATTAATGTCAAGGAAGTCAGATTTTAGTTTCAGTGAGCTCAATTTGAACGACTCTCCAGAAGGTGCTGGGTGGCTGAGTCTGACTCTGCACTGCTCAGAATCCAGCCCACAAATGAAAACTGGAATTCACAAACTACACTGAGCTGGATCAGAGACCTGGAATTTCAGATCGCCCTTCTTGAGCAACCAAAAAGATGTCCAAGTACTTTAAAAAAAAGCACAGGATGGGCCTAATTGCAGTATTGTGACATCTAATTAGAATTCTCCATTTGAAAGCAAAACTTAAATGGCAATAAAAATGCCTTGCAACCTGTTCGACAGCAGTGGTAGGAGATCTTGGACTGCAGGTGCACCACAAGTGTCTACAGACAGCAAACACTCACCAGTGCAAGGCACTTCTCAGAGAAGGGTATTTATGGATGTGCATTTCAGGACAGCAACTAAGATCACAGATCTTAACAGCAATTGCTGCTATGTTACTATTACAAAGTAGGAGGGTACCAAGATGGATTTTTGTGAGGCTTTTCTACACAGCTTGAAAAAAATCCATCCTTTTTCGACTTTGTAAAAAGTGAACTTTAAAATTAAGTCTTAAACAGAGATTCTTCCTCTTTCAAAAACCAGTGAAATCAGTTTCTTAAACCAGCAGCAAGTGCCACTGCAGTTACTGACAGCTGCTGTGCTTTTGGGAGTAGGAACTTTTAAAACAGTATTATTATGACTTAAGCCAAACAACTTCTGGGAAACACACAACTGTGAATAAAAGCCTCATGCCATGTTAAGATATAAATTACTCCCTAGAACTGCCTACAGCTTACAGTGGCTTGTCCAGTGAAGTTCTTCAGCACATAAAGTGCAGCAAGAGCTCATGCCCATAAAAGCATTATTTATTTTGCTATTTTTCCCTTGGGGTCAAGGTTTAGACAAGGCACAGTATCCCAAAATCTTAGTGATTTTTCTTATGAGACAAATCCTCCTCCCCAAATAATTTGAAATATAGGAACCAGAACAGACCAGAATGTCATTCTGTGTGACGAAAGCAGTTCTTTAATTGATGCCAAATATTTCCACTGAGAATTTCTTGGATGGGATCATCAGGGGGCCAAAGTGCAAGGAAAACTGAAAGATCTCTCCCCATGCTTTGCAGCAGTTGTTACTCTGCCACAGCTTACAGGCTTCAGTTCTGTTCTAAGCAATTCTCCTTTTCACCACCCCTACACAAAAGCCCTCAAGGCAATGACACAAGTCTCTGCTGATTATTGTGAGCCACACAATTAAATCATTACCTTCATTTGTCAGCTGCCTTTGAGGTGGTTTGAGTTTCGGAGGATACCAGCCAGCAGTGCCCAAAGGTATGAAACACGCACAGCAACTGACTCTGCATTTCTGTACCTTTACCTGATCCCTGAAGCCTTGCTGCTCTCTGGGATCTCAGATTTGTCCCAGCACCACCACAGATAAAAATATGGGTCTGTTCTGGCCAGAGATCCTCCAAACACAGCAGTGCAAGAACTCATCTTCCTTTTCTCTCAACAGCTAAATGACACAAACTACTTCTTCTGCCAATCTTTCAGATTGAAACTGGATTCTCATTTAGAAGTCAGTAAAATTAATTTTTTTTTTTCTTCCTCCTACATCTGAGATTCTCAAGCTGATCATAACAAGTGCCATGTATGTAAAGCTCCCTGCATTTGACTGTGCCCCTCGAGATACCAGCACACTCCTCAGGGCACTCAGTGGGCTGACACAGGTCCCGAGTGCCTAAAACTGGAGAAACAGGAATGCAGCTGACGAAGAGGATGAAAAAGGCAACTTCTTTAGCTGGATTAACATCAGGCAGGAGTCACAGAGCAGCGACCTGCGTACAAAAGCTCTGTATTATAGAGGAAGAATTGTACTGCTGATTTAAATATTTATCATGGTTGCTCATATATTTAACTAGAGCCTCCATGTTCCTTGATATAATATTGCAGCTAAGGATCAAAACCAGGATTTGTCAGCATGGGAAGGCTACAGAAGGTATTTATCTCTGCATCTTCCCTTACCCCTCTCTTGAAGGTGGTAAGAAAGGTGGAAACTACCTTCTGTTACCAGAAAGAAGAGGATTTTCCTACTTTGGGTGAATTAGAAAGCAGCTGAATAAAGGGCTCAAAACACAGGAGCTGGGAACTCATCAAGTAGGAATATCAGAGTGTGACACACAAGGGTCCCAGCAGCACTCCTCCTGACTTATAAAAATGTATAGTCTCCATAAAAACAGAGAAATGAGAGCTTTACCTGACATAAAAACTGTGAAATCTTTAAGCAGGACAAGTGGCATTTTAAAAACACTGTCTGGATTTTTTTTTTTTAAAGGCACTTAGAGCCTGATCTGCTCAGGACTGTAAGTGCCTCAGCATTTTCTGTCAGTTGCTATTTGCTTAATCTAGCACACGCCAAGATTACACTCACATGTGTTCATGTACACTGCAGCACTTTACCAACAGAACAGGTAAACACTCCAGTCCAAAAATGTGATATAATCATGCTGAAAACGATGGCAAAAGTATAATTTCTCAGAGTGCTGAGAACACATTCCATGCAAGCATCTAACGCCTTCATAAAGTTTAATAAAGGTGTACTCAGAGGCACCCAAATATTCAGGTATCTGCATGGAAAAAAAAAGTCAACAATTGAACTGGGACCCTGCATCAAAGGTTTTGTCTGAGCCTTGAAAGAATACACCAAGAAGAAGGAAAACAGGGAGCAGCAACTAAAATATCTTCTCCATGTCTCACACTATTGAACTACACCAGCTCCCAAACTGAACAGAATTCAGACACCAGACTCCCAATCTCCCTTTTCAACGTTGACACAGCATTTCACACTCCTGTAGGACTTGAGAGTGGCCACCCTGCCTAACATCACTGTGGCCTGAGACTATAAGTACCCCACTAATCTCCTTACAAAGCTAGCTTTAAAACCCACGTAAGCAACCAGGGCTAATACAGTTGCTATAGATAAAATACCAGCTTTAAACAATGCAATTCACTGATGCTTTGTTGAGGATGTTTTTGTGTGAGTACATGAGGAAGATCAGATTGTTCTTAACTGCTGATTTGTAACAGAGCAAAGCTGGCTACAGGGATAGAGTAGAAGCAGCCTATCCAGAGAGGAGAAACATCCTCCCAGATGTATTTTATTCTTATTTTAGTCATTGGTTTTTGCCAAACAGATGGCCAGTGGGAGACCAGGAGTACCTCACATGTGGATCTGTGCAGCTTGAGAAGGTATTGTATGCCTCTTCCAACTGTTCAAGCATCACTGACAGTACTGCAAGACATCTTTGGAGGAAGAAATACATTTCACAACACATCTGCTTCAATTATGCTCACTATTAAGTGCTCTCAGTGATGGAAAGGGAAGACTGGGATGAAATCAAGCTGAGAAAGTGCTGACACCACTGCCTGTCCACCCACACTCACCCACCTCCAGCTTTAACATGCTATTACTGTCATGATGCAACCATAAATTGGATTGAACAAACCAGGGGGTATGTTAAGCATAATGAGAAGTTAAAGCAGTCTTGTCTCAGAGGCAGCAAAGCACGGAGATGAAATTCACAGGAAAACAACAGTAATAGGCTCATGTGTAATTCTAACAGCTCAAGATTTTAAGAGAAAGTGTCAACAAAGGGTGTCAGGACCTGACAGGCTGACTACATGTTAGGCAGCTGTAATGAAGTTCATAGAGTATCTCCCTTCTATTTAAAAACCGATTTTTCAGCAGCAGTAGAAGCATGCCCTGTGTTACTACTATGAACCACAGCAAGAATTGCCTCTCCCTCTGCCATCTGCTCTAAATTTTGGAGCAAATTACATCCCCATGGATTCGGGCAAGTTTTGGACAGCCTGATTTTTGATACCACAAGTGGGTGTAGGACTCCAGCTTTCCCACCCAACACTCAATATCTCTTCCTTAATTCAGTTTGGGAAGCTTCAGCCTCTGACTGCAATGTTACAGTGGAGCTCTTCCAAGGACTGCCAATATCCTCTGGCATAGCAGAGAAACATAGGAAAAGCTGAGACCCCACTGAAGTACCTGAAGTGTACTAATTTATTAATATTTTTTTGAAGTATCAACTATGTTTTTTAATTTAAATTAGAGGTAAGCCAGTCGCCAAAACAAGAAATATTCAAAAGTCAGCCAGCCTGCAGTGCTAAACGAGACAGCCATTAACTAAAAGGAACTGTTACTAAAATGCTAATAGCATTTTTAGCAGCACAGGCTACAGCTATATTTCAAGACCATGTTTTCCTCCAGCTACAGAATACATTTTCCCTGCTGTTGCTGCTCAAGAAATGGTCAGATATGAACACGACAGCATTAAGGTTGAAAATTGAGATAAAATTAGAGCATCTTCATTCAGACAAGCCTTCTCAACTTCACTGTATGGTTCATACCCAATTAAGGATTTCGCTCTAATTCCCTCTTAAAAACCAAGCCACCAGCTGTGATAATTTCATGTTTGGCTGCCAGCTCCAGAGCATACTCATACCATATGCAAGAAATGAGCTCTACTGAGCAGATTTACATTTCCAGGTCATAGCTGTGGGTTTAAAATTTGGTTTTCAAGACACAGGTTCAAGTTTGTAGCAGGCAGAAAACAAACTAAGAGTTTCATCACTTTGGCTTTGCATCATGTAAGAGTTTACACACACTTATTTAGGATAATGGCCAAGTGTTGCTCAAAGAAATGGGATTCCAGCAGTACAGTGGGTACAAACAGCAGCAGAACTGCCAGGCACGAGCCAAGGAGCTTCAAGGATATTGCAATTCTGACTTGCACTACACTGACAAACTCAAGAGTAGCACAGAGCACACGAAACAGAGGTGAAGCAGCTCAGCTGGAAGAGCACAAGCAGCAATTTAGAAATGAATGTAACTCCTTTCCACGCCTGGACTGCACACTGTACCAGCTGCTCCCAGGACAAAAACCCGTTTATACAGAAAAGCACACATGACAGCCTCGTGACAGGAAATGTTACTGCAGAAGATGTGGTGAGCTACTGAAAGGATCACAGGGTTCTAACTCTGATCTCTGCACTGGTGACTTGAAGAGTCATTGCCCACCAGCTGCTCGCTGCCACCACGCTGTGGCAGGACCAGTTCTCTCCTCCAGACCTGCAGCTCACAGAGCACTGGGTTACCTGGGGCCACAGGGCCAGGAACTGCCAGGGGCACCAGGACAGCCAGCCTTGGACCATCATTTCCCAGACTGCCTCCACACAAATCTGCCACACCTTGTGACTCAAGGCTCAGCCAGAGGCAGAGCCTCCATCACCCCTGCTTCCACAGAGTGTTTCTGAAGCAGACCTTGGTGAATAAAGCATTTTCCTTCCCCCTTCAGTGCGAGAGAACCTGCAGGCTAATCCAGGTTCCTTCCCTCTAGAAATGCATTTCCTACAAATGTAAATACAGCAGCACAAAAGCCTTTTCTTTAGAATGTTTATGTGAAATTTTCTGTGAAACACTATTTCACAGTCATGTTTCTCTAACTCTGACCACTCACTTGCACGTTTCAAAAAAAAAAAAATCCCACCTCCTGTCCCTTAAAAAAAATTACTCACCCACAACTCTGTCTCCTACTTTAATTCCCATCTTCCTCATGGCTGCAGCATACAAAGCTACAGCTTGTCTCAGTTCTTCAAAAGTAACTTTCAGGATTTCTTCTTTGCCTTCCCCTGATGAAAGAAAATGAAAGCAACCAGTCAGAAATCAGGCATTGCAACGTGAGTCTAGTACAAACAAGTCATTCTAGAAGAATAGAAAGCAATTTTAAGAGAACAGCTTCCACTAATATTTATACTTTTGCTTTTGAAGTTCTTTTTATGCTGCACCAAAACCTCTTCTTTTTAATGGGAATCAAATATTAATCAGTGATATTTGTTCAGCAGGCATGAGGACATTCCTAAAGGTGAACATCTGCAGAAACACAAATTACTCACTGGAGAAAGGTGTGCTCTCAAAAAAGATTCATGGCAAAGAGACTGCACTCACCAAGGCCAATTTCTAACATGGTAAGAACCTCATTTTCCCTTTTTGCTCAGTTTTCTCATCAGGCCTAGGAAGCAGCACAAGCTGCCAAGTTCAGGTTTTATTACAGCAAGTCACTGACCAGAAAATCATGCAGGTACAGGCCTGACTTTCAATGTGCTTTTGGAACATCTGCCTGCGCCAACACAGCACAAAGCAAACTAACTAAACTGGACTCCATCCTCCCCTGAAAGGATCTGTGGGGTGTCTTCCCTATTGTACTGAACGTCAGGTGTTACATAAGCTGTTAATAAATCGTGAAACAAAACAAGCAAACCTAAACATTATGGAAGCGAAAATCTGTCACCTTAAAGTCCCTTCCTGTACTTCCTCAGAGACACTGCTGCAAACCCTGTGGCCTGTCCTATTCCCACTATCCAGCACTTCTCATGAAGACACACATGCCAAGGATGTCACGGGGAAGGTGAGCTGCACACCCTGCTCCCTGCAGAACAGCTGCCATCACTCTGATTGCCTTAAGCAGGGAATGGTATTTTTCACTCTTTTGCCTTCTCAGTCTTCCACACCAATAAATCTGGACTTACACAGAGCAAGGGAGCAGGTCCTGATGTAAAACAACCCAAAGCCCTGTAACATGTAGTTCATAAACTGAGCAGGGACTGCCAGCAGAGCCTGGATTCCCACAAACAACAGGAAATGAGACGCTGATCTTGCTCCATGATTAAAGCCCCAGGAGAAGGGAATCACAAAAAAGATTCACCGTGGGAGCCAGTAACAAGTGAAATTGTTTAGGAAAGTTACAGTTACATTCCTATGCCCTATGACATCCACACTGCTCCCACAGAACCATCCCCAGTGAACACGAGCCTGGCCCAGGCCCCCAAACCACCACTCTGACCTAGCAGCAGAGTTACCAAAAAATACTCTGACTTAAGAGGTCTTAAGAAGATTAAACACAGCAGAAGGTCACAAAAGAAATGCAGGTGGAAGTCTGTTCACTACAGAGGAGCCAACTGTTTATTCCAGCATTCATACAATAATCAACTTAGAAAATAATTTTGCTCCTTTTGCTATCACCACCTGTGACTGTGACACAAAGCAGTCTCTGGTACAACCCCATGACTTCCTAACAAACAGACCCACAAAACACTGTAATCACATGTCAAACCAAGCAATTCACTGAACTGATAATAATTCCTGTGATAATCTGAAGTGACAATAGTTAACTCCACTTTCTCAAATTGCATGTTTAGCTTTAAACATTAACAAATCAATCACATCAATTCTACATACATTTAGAGTTGACTTACTAATCAATGTTTGGCTTTCAGGTGCTCCACAAGATGTACTTCACTACACTGACTTTGTTTCTCCACTAAATAATACATAGGAAGCTTTTTAAAACGATCTCAAAATCTAAAAGTGATGACTCCATTACTTCGAAGCCAGCTTTTGGTTACAAGCCCCATTTCCATCAGGCTTTACCAGATCAACTCTCATTCCACCAAAACTGGGTCACAGATTTCACCATTCTCTTTGAACTGGGAGTTGATTTTAATGCATGTGTGAGATCAGAGAGGTTTCTTTCAATACCTCTAACCAGTGAAATGCAATTGATAAGTATTCCTCCAGCAATAAGCTTACAGAAAGTGATTGTTGTCTCACACAGCTGTTTAAAAACAATTTATTCATAACTCAAAAACTGATTCCCATGTAGCTAAAACCAGAAACTAAGATTTTTAACACCTACACAATCAATGCAGAGTTCTGCACCATTTTCTCTGCTAAGGAGCTGCAAGGCTTCATTGTTCAATGATAAGCATCACTGCTTGGTCAGTCTCATGATAAGGATTAGGTCCAGCAGAAGGGAAGCCCAGAATGCAGCTCCCGAAGGAAGCTCTCACACCTGCACAGAAGCTAATCCCATCCAACAGAGATTAGAACTGGTTTTTGAAGTTATCAAAACCAGCAGACAAAAAAGTCCCTTCTCTGTGTCTTAACATGACCACCCTTATGAGTGTACACAGATTTTACTAGGCTCAAATCTTCAGTGTAACAAAAATTAAGACTGAGATTTAGCGTTCCGGAAAAGTACAATTCCAGGTCTTCCAGGCACATAATTGTTGTTTCTGTGTTGCCAAAAGCAGAGTTAATTCCTACCTAAACCCCATGCAGATCTCAGTATTCCTAAAATAAAAGGCATAGGAAGAGCGTGGGAAGGACATTGTGAAGCTACAGTGCCAAAATCCTTCCTGAAGGCAAGCTGTAGGTGAGTGTTTCTGACAGATGTGAAATAATACCTCAAACACTGAGCAATGTTAAACACTGCATGACCTCCACTACCTTAATGTATCTATATATACCTCTGTATCTATATTCCCAGAGCATGTTTTGCCGGGGGTTTTTGCAGAGCTGTATCACAGATTGTGCAGTGTCACTGACTTTATTACCCTTTTTTCTCCTCATCCAAACCAGTTTATTTCTGTGTTTCATCAGAGCTGTTTCGTAAGGCCTAGTCCAGTGAACAGCAAATAAATACAAGGCGTTAATTTCCCTTACTTGCTGCATACAGTGCAATCTTGTCATGGTCCTTGTGCTTCAGGAGATTCTCTGCATAGTTCAGCCGGCTGCCCTTAAACCATTCCGGGACATCCGCGATACTTTTGGATGTATCCACCACCTGAAAGAAATGCATCGTTCATTCCCGGAGAGCTGGAATGCAACTGCTCTTTCACAGCATCCTACAGAAGTCAGCTCATCAGTTCCAAGCTCTTTGCAGACTCTCTTAGGTGAGAATCACTTCTCCCAGCTTACAGGTGGCAAACAGACACTGAATCCTGTCATTAGAGGCCTGGAAAGTTTAATTATTTGTCAACTGTCACAAGCAAATATGTCATTACAACAAAACCAGGGAAAGTTCCTTGCTGACAGTTCTACCTTTGGACCAGCCCTTAACACACAAGTAAAAGAAAGCTCTGTGACTACACCCAGAGCAGGAGATCCACACAGACCTCAGGAACACCGGGGTTTTGCCCCTGGGAGCACCCCAAACAGGGACTGAGCTGCAGCACATTTTAACTCTCTGCCAGGCCATCCAGCCCAGCCTCTCTCTTTGGAAGGTGTGAGCACCCACTCTTCCCCACCATGAGTCACAGGGTAAAACAGAGACCAACAGCAGGAACTCACACTATGGTAACTCAAAATAATGAGTTGTACAGTCAAATGTCACTGAAGAGTTCCAGCTTTTTATTCAAGTTCTCATTTTTTTAGGATTAAGAGGATCCAACAACCTAATAAACCTGTATTAAGTAACTCTCCACTTAGGACTAAGACATACAGAGAATTGAAAAATCATCAAAAATCTAGTCAGCTGAAACAACTTCCCCCATCTTGAACTAATTAAGCCTCAAAGTATTAAACTGCCCCCTCATAAGTCACAGTTAAGACTAACTTTAATAACACTGATAGGTAAAGAGCCCCTTAGCATTAGCCAGAGGTCTAAATTCCTTCCAAAATGTCCCTCTGTGTAGTGATTCATGTGCTCAGCAACACATTTCCTTGGAAATCTTTAAACAGAAACTTTATTTTATAGTTGTGTTTTTGAAAGCTTCAGGTTCTACCCTCAGGTTCTCTCTCGTGGATTGCACATACACTACAGAAACAGCATTCCTCCAGCCCAAGTGAAAGGCTCTTCTGAAAGCCAAGCAGAGCTCAAAATACATCCCATTCCAGAAAACCCAATGGTTCTGTGCTTTGAGAGCAGTGTATGTATTACTGGAGGCACTCCCAAAATTAACTTTTAAGTTAAAACTCCTGTGGAAGTGCACTACTGCACTACTTTATTTCAAATGTATTTTCTAAAAAAGGGAACTCAGATTTCTCTGCTCCTAACAATTGGCAAAAACTGAGCATTTACACTTTATCAACTCAGGCTGCACAAATGATTTTCATATTAACATATTACTGCAGCAATTAGAACCTGCTCTTAAAACTGACTCATTTCTGACTTCCTCAGCCTGAAGAAAAGTGAGCAGAATGTTTTCAACACTTTCCAGGACAAGATCCAACATAACTGGTTTTTTTGTGAAGTGGTAAAAAATCCTTCACAGAGCCTCTAAGAGCTCCACTAGCACAAGGTGCTGGACTCATACTCCAGTATTTTCTCCCCAGGTAACACCTGTGACTCCTAGCTAAGCTCAATCTTTGGCAGTAGTGCTTTGTTAGATGAACAACCTGATCCCTCCCTCCCCTCCACAGGACCAACAGGTGTCAGGTGCTTCCCATAGCAAAAGGAGAAATTCAGACACGTCCTTCATTTAAAAACAGCTGCTTGCAAGTTGACATTCCAGTGCCAGTGCTGCCGTGCCAGCACAGCTTTGCACACTGAAGAACCCTCTGTTCATTTCACAAGTGACACAGATGTCAACTGCTACACAGCACCATCAGCATGTCTACATAAGATATTTAAAACCTTTACTAGGATTAAATAAAATACTGGCTGCTTTTATTCTATGTACACAAGGTTTTATTGTTTTTCTCAGAATGACCTGTGGAAGTAGAAGCTGTTTCACTGCTTGGGAATAAAAGAGTCAACTCTGCTTCATTAAAAATTTTATTTATCTCAAAAACAATGTTTCTTCCATTTCCAACAGCCAGCCAGGATCGAACTGTAAGACACTTCAAATCAAACTTTTCAGCCCTCTAGCTACCACAGACCAGCTCAGTTACTCTGACAGTTCCCAGAGTTTGAGCCAGCATCTATAGAAAAGGTAAAGATTAAGGGTTTATAGTCCTCAGCCCACACACTTCAAAGCAGGCTAGTTCTTACACTCTTGCTGCATTCACTCTTCTGGAGGGTGGGTCACATTAAATAAGACACCTGAGCACACAGTCCCATGGCAGGAAGAACCACTTGATCGATGATATCAGTACAGAAACCACTAAAACAGGAAGTCAAAAGAAACTTCCCAGTCCCCTCTGCAGGACTGCCAGTACTCAGAGTTCTGGAACAGATGGACTCCAGGCATTGAGACAAGGCCAGTCCTCCCTACTAAATCCCAGGAAGGTTCCACTGCATTAAGCTTTTCAAGTAATTAGCCTAACATCATCTTCAGATGGAAAACCACAGGGTGATGTTGATATCCTACACCAGGACTGTACAAGGGCTACCTTTGCAAGATCTGCAGAGTCACCTTTCCTCCAAAAGAACTCTGTGGGACTGTCTGGTGTTTCACCCGTGCCTGTGTTCAACCACCACCATTCCCTCAGAGATATTTCAGGCCTACACCTGACTGCAGAGCTTCCATAACCAGTTCCACAAAGCCAGAGCTGTAACAGGTGTGCTTATCAGGTAAACTGACTCAGGGAAGGTAAACATGAACTTGACAGCACACCAGCATTTACAAAACCAGGATGAAATTCTACCAGCACAATCCTAAGGCAGAGCACTGGCAGACTCCTCATGAGCAGCCAAGAATGACGAGGTGTGCAAGAGCACACGGCCACAAGGACACTACAGCAGAACTGCTCAGGACAACAAAACTCGAGGGTTTCACTGTCCTAACGTGTATCAGCAACAGAAAGCCACCATCCACCCCAAAAGGAAATTCAGGGGTAGACCAATTCCTCGTATCACTTGGCAGAGTTCTAAGAAGAGATCAAAAGGTTGATTGTAATATCAGTTTACTTCCCCTTTGTGTTGCACCTGCTGCAAGATAAGCACTGAACTTACCTCATCATAGAGGCGAGAGCAGACGATGTTACTGTACTCCCAGAACTCCGCCCAGAAGTCTGAGTAGGACTCCACTGACCACTGGTATAAATCATCATAGTTGGCTGGAAGTAATAGATATTCGTCAGCATTATGCAGAGAATTACAGGAATCTAAACAAACTGCAATTAGGGATACCCCGGATAAAGAAAAAATTGTGGCTAAAACAATCAGGAAGATAAATCTGACCACAGAGCAGATCCCTTCTACTCAAGGCAAGTGAGCATGGAACCAAGAGAGAGTCTAGCTGGACACCTGAAGAGATGGCATCACTTCCCCTGACTGTGTTACGAGCCATTTGCCACCACAGAGACAGTGACCTTTTCTAAAAACTCCCTGCAATATCTCCACACAACTCCCCTGCCATCAGGGCAACTGAAAATTAAACAAGGCCTGCTTGTTGACACTGCTTATCTATCAAGAGGATACTTTCACACAGCAAAAGATAAAACAAGGCTTCCCGACAAGGAACATTTGCTGTAAGGTCCCACTCTGGGGGCAAAGGCCTCTGATAGTTCAGTGACACAGAGATTAGAGGCACTCGTTATCCAGCCATGGTATCGACATCACTGCCACAGGAAGCACGGCTAATTTTCAGTAAATATGGGGTCTGACAGGCTGCAGCTTACATTTTCATGCTGAAACAGCATGAATGAAGTCAAACAAGATGTTTACTAGCTAGATATTAACACCATGACCTGTCATAAAAAACATGGAAATAAGCAGTTTAAGTCTTCCTTGGTTGTGAGACATGTGAAGTAACCTGAAGCATGCATAACAAACACCACAATTCAAACCAAATGCTGAAATTTAGTGTAAAACAGTTCTAGGTGTGAATAACTGAAGCCAATTCCTCATCACAAGCTTGGAAGTGACATTTCCTCATCATGTCCACATTATCTGAAGCTGTGCCAGCAACCAATTAAACATATCTGCCGTCAGTGACGGTAAGTTTCCTGCTCGGCCAACTGTTCCCTGTTCAATACTTTCAGCTAAACCACTCAAAGGCATTTTCACCAATTATCTCTGGTTTTTCAGCCTGTTATCCAGCCAATTGCTCCAAAAGTCATCTTTGCAATCCCCTTCCTACAAAGAGGACATCTTCCAGCTTTTTAAAAGGAAAACATTCAAAACCATCTCTGCACCCACACTTAGCCACCACATAGCTGCTTCCCCACCCAGTCTGTCCTTTCCACATCTTATCTCACCTCAACCCTTTCCATCAAAGTGAGATTATTCCCTAGGTATTATTGATAGACAAGGCAAAGACTCTTCTCCATAACACAGATTTTATCTACACATTGCCCAAATCCCAGCCTCTACACACCCCTTCTACACTCCTAAGTTACTCATCACTATCCCCTACTCCACACACCAGCTGCACAGAGATGAGACCTGATACAGAAAGAATTTAAGTTTCCATCTCCTCCTTCAAAACCCAATCGTACCACCTCCTCCAAATCATTTGATACGTGCACAAAGCTCCAGGTCACTACTAATTTGGTTTCTTACAGCATGAACAGTTTGTTCTGGTTTGTCTATACAGTTTGTTCCAAATAACCTTCAGCATACAAGTCCTTCAGGGCACAGGCCTGTTACTCAACAATCAAACATTGCATTTTGTTACTACATTTCCAGAGCCCAGCAGAGCCATTGTCTAAGGGACTATATTGCCCTCAGCTCTCCTCAGAGAGTCCACATCTTAACGTTACATAAAGCATCCATTCTTGGTTGTGAATAGCACTCAGGCCAATGAGTACCAGTGCAAACCTAATGGAAGCTGACAAAGGTTTCTATATATACACACAGGACTCCACCTTCCAACAGAGAAAGCCACTTCCAAGTGGGATGAGAAGAGTTCTAGTTGTTTCAGCCATAAACACAGGCAGCCCCTCTGAAACTGCATTTGCTCTCGCTTGTGTGAGTATCACTTACACCACGTTTCACTCGGGAGTTGCCTAAAACCCTGGAGTAACTTCCCTCCCATCCAGCAGGAGAGTTAGACACTACACACTTGGATTCCAGTGGGAAATCACCAGCAGTCAAAATAATGACCTGGTTTATCCACATAGTAATCAAGGTGAGGAATTGTTTTCTAGACATGAACTGCCACCACTCCAAAATGTGTCTGCTCATACCACTGACATCTACACCAGACCAACAAACTTCCAAGCCACTTGGAAAACTACTCCCTTCACCCTCCATCAGACAAATTATTACAGGGAAGCTACACAAGCAACTTGGGCCCCAAATACTTAGGGAGAACAATACAAAATGAACTAGTCAGAACTGAAGAGTTTGACCTCCACATGCACTGGAGTTTATTGGTTCATCATGCAGCTCACAGAGCCAGCATCACTGACTCCTGATAGCCTGGAGACACAACTTACAGCCAACAGTGACGGAAAAAACAACACTGGGAGCTGGAAACACCTCTGGAGATCCAACCCCTGCTCAAAGCAGGCCTCATTTCAAAGGCAACAGGTTATTTCTTAGTCAAAGAACCACACACCTACTCACAGCCACGCAGGTATTTCTGAACAAGCACAAAGCAGGGATTGCAGTTCAAAAGCTGTGGCAGATGCACAGCAAAAAGCCCTTACCTTCCACCCCTGAACAAGCTCATGCATCACCATTCACCTCCCAGTACACCTGAATATCACAAAGCACATCCTCTTCATAATGAAAGATGAGCATGGCCAGAACGCCACTCTCACACGCCTCTGCCGCTGAAGCATCACGCTAAGGCTTACACTCACCTCACAGCCACGGCGGCAGCGATGTCGCCTTCCAGCATCCCTTTAAAACACTAAGTCACTCCGGCGCCGCTCCCGGCCCCAGAACTCCCGGGAGCACACCGGGGGCCCCCGCAGGTAGCGATGCCGGCGCTGCCTGGGCTGACATCCAGCCGCAGCACCACGCGCAGGTAAGGCTGTTTACCCTTTCCATCGGTACATACCTTCACACCAGCAGATGCTGCCCCGGAGACCTCTGGCTGAGGCTCAAGCAGAGCATCCCGGAGCTCTGTGCCCGCCTACCCCGGGAGGTGCCTGGGCACCCACGGGGACCGAGACTTGAGCGGCACACGGATGGCCCCCACACCTGCCGCGGGCCCACGGTGAGCCCAGCCCCAGCAAGGCAGCGCCTGCCAGCCCCCACAGCCCGAGCACGGCCCCGGGCAGCGCCCGCCTACCCCCGCCCAGCGCTCACCCAGGCGGAGCCCGCAGCTGCTGGCCACGGCAGCGCGGAACCGATCCATGTGGGTGTTGCGCTTCGTGTCAGGCTCCCACATCACCTGCGACTCCATGATCTCGGGCTCCCGGGACATGGCGGCGGCAGCGGAGCGGGGCGAGCACGGTCCGTCCCGCAGGCACCCACACGGCCCGAGAGGCTCCGCTCCCGCCGCGCCCCAGCGCCCACTGCAGCCCCTCCTCCCCGCGCAGCCTTTAAGGCGCCTCCGATCGCACCACTCGCCCGGTCCGATCGTAACCTTCCGCCGCGGAGAAAAGTGCGGGGCGCTGCGCCNCGGGGAGGGCGCGGGCGGTGCGGGATGGATGGAGGAGCGGCCGGGCGGTCCCTGTCACCTCTAAAGGTCACCAGACGCCGCGTCGGCACCGGGAGGAACCATCGCTTCGCGCTTTTCATCGGATCTCCGCAAAATCACCGCCGCTCTGTTTCTTTATTTTTTCCCCAAGGGGGCCTGAAGAAGTACCACTTCACTTTGACCCAAAAATGTGGCAAGAAACGCGTTTCTCCGTGGCCTTGCCATCCCAGCTGCGCTTGTGTAACGCTGCCAGTTTACACAGCTTGCACCTTGGATTAAAACTTAATATTACTGCTTTGCTTTGTAAATGTGAGCTCTGCTAGTGACCATGGAGATTTTGCAGCAACCGATTTCAGCCGGGAACTGGTGGTAATAAAACACTTAACAACGTGCAAATCACTGCTAGACCGTGATCTTTAAGGGTCTTTTAGAACCTAAACGACTCCACCATTCACGGTGTATACATGCTGCTTATGTAACTTTCAAGGTCATGATCTGGCTTCTAATTTATGGAAGCCTCAAAAATGGGAATTCGATGGTAAATTATGCAGGCGTACTGTATATGAAAGTGTAATACGTGTAACAGATTGTATACTTGCTCTACGTGTCATTTAGATTTTTGTGCTACCAGGATACAACTACTTTATTAAATTGGAGGCCATGGAAATGTGACTTAAACAAATCCACAATTTTTATTTGCCTAGAGACAGACCTCACATCTGGCGTATTTTTAAATAACTCTCCCCAGAGCCTAAGGGACTCGGGGAGGCTGAGGTGGAATGGGAACACTTTATCTGCCTGACGTGCCTCCCTCGCCTTGGCAGCGCTCGGAGGTCAGTGGACGTGTGAAATCCATGGCCGGACACCTGCCAAGCCCAGAGATAAGGGAGAAGGCAGGATGGGAGTGTCAGTGCCCAGGTCCCAGAGGGTTCAATGGGCTTGGGATCCACAGCCCGTGGTGGGGAAGCTGCCTGGAGAATCCATCTTTCTGCAATCTGCGAAAGAGAGAACTTTTATTGGTTGCCTCACATGTCAGGTACCAGTGGATGTACCCACACAGGTTATCACTGTTAGTGTCATAAACGCCTTCACAACCCAAAAGGTCCTGCGCCACCACCGACCTCAGACCTCCGCAGCCCCTCTGCACCATTTAGCCCCGGTGATGAACAGCCCGCCCTGCTCTGGGGTGAGCTTTGGGCCACGTGTGGGACAGGTCGAGAATTACACCTGAGCAAACACCTGGTGGATGCCATCTGTGGTTGCGGCGCTCCTTGCCAGGACTGGAAGCAAAGCTGTAATTTCCCATTTTTACCGAGGCCACCCCATGTCCCGAGGGGGTCACAGCTCAGGAGGGCGAGGCTGCCCACTGACCCCTGTGCTCTGGTGAGGCCACACCTGAAGTCCTGTGTGCAGGTCTGGGCCCCTCAGCTCAGGGAGGACATTGAGGGGCTGGAGTGAGTCCAGAGAAATGAGTGGAGCTGGGGAAGGGGCTGGAGCCCCAGGAGCGGCTGAGGGAGCTGGGAAAGGGGCTCGGCCTGGAGAAAAGGAGGCTCGGGGGGGACCTTGTGGCTCTGCACAACTCCCTCACAGGAGGGGGCAGCCGGGGGCGTCGGGCTCTGCTCCCAGGGAACACGGACAGGACATGATGACAGAGCCTTAAGCTGCGCTAGGCGAGGTTTAGATTGAACATTAGGAAGAATTTCTTCTCAAGAAAAGTCATCCGATATTGGAAGGTACATCCCAAGAAGTTGGTGGAATCACCGTCCCTGGCGGTGTTAAGGTAAAGGCTGGACATGGCACTGAGTGCGTTGGT
>VZTF01000157.1:199248-216247 GCA_013397755.1 Cnemophilus loriae
CCGCCCTTTCCGGCCCCTTTCCCGCCCCTTTCCGGCGAGACCCCGCTGGCCCGGAAGTGGCGGCATCCCGAGCCGCACGTGGGGCCGCGCCGGGCCGGGCTCGATCGTGTCCCTGTCCCCGTCCCCGCCACCGCCGGCATGGGCCGGGCGCGCCGCCGGCACAACTGGAAGGCGCGGCTGCCGCAGGGCCCCGCGCCGCCGCCCGCCGCAGAGCCGCTGGAGCTGCCGCTGGAGCTGGGAGGTGCGGCCGGACCCGGGCGTTGTATTCGTTACTGAGAACTCGGGCTAAAAGGGACCGCAGAGCTGCCGAGACTGGAGTTGCTGTCGTGTGTTTGCTGTATTTTTATTACTCTTTTATCGGAAGCTCTGTTGTTATTTTTAAAAATCGCCAGGGAGGCGGTGGAGTCACCGTCCCCGCGTGTGTAAGGAGGGATGGATGTGGCCCTCGGTGCCGTGGCCTGGGTGGTGTTGGGGCACAGGTTGGCCTCGGTGATCTCAGAGGTCTTTTCCAGCCGAATTGATGCGCTCATTCTGTGATCTCGGCTTGGCATTAACAGCTCTGTCAGAGCAGTTTCTGCCTTCAGGGAGTTCAGGACTTGGATTCGTAGGTCCCTTCCGACTCACGGCATTCAGTGGTTCCATTATTTATTAAAGCAACTACTGAACATATTTCTTATATTTAACGTTGCCTTTCTCAGATGTTGCTTTTTAAAAAATGGCGTTTGTCATTCTATTTTTATTATTCAGAATTTAGTAATGCAGTTTTTTAGTATTAAAATTCACTGGTGCCCGAGTGAGGCAGGGGTCTGGGGAGTCACCCAAGGGCACACGGTATCCTGACCCTGGGGAATTGAGTTAAAAGGCAAAAATTGCATCGTGTTGTTACATAAATCATGGAAAATCGCTCTCGGGGCTATAGAAAGGGTTATTGAATCCCCAGTTTTGAGGTCTTTTGCCTTTGCTGATGTTGCAGGATTTTTTTTTTTTTTTGGCTGGGCATGAGCGTTGTGTTTGTTTGAAACAGCTATATCTGGCCTGGTGCTTGATAAGCCTGCTAAGCAGTGTGCTGAAAATAGTCCACCTGGCACGGGTGAATAATCAAACCCTTGCCTTCAGATGGAGCAACGCTGAAGGGAATTGACGAAAGCAATGCCCTGGTCCTGCCAGCAAAAAAAGCAAAGAAGAAAAAAGTCGCGTGTGTTGTGCAACAACAGAAGAAACCCCTGAGCAAGAAACAGAAGAAAAACCTGCAGAAGGTTTTGGAGCAGAAGGAAAAGAAAAAACAGGTACGTTGCTGCTGCTGGCAACAGCAGCACCGGGCTCTTCTCCTAAAATGATGGTTTGATGTTGGCGTGGGGAGAAGGTGAGTGATGGTGAGCAGGTGGTGAGGGATGTGAACTCTCAGGGGTGTCTCAGGTGTGACCTCTCAGGGGTGTCAGATGCGACCTCTCAGGGGTGTCTCAGGTGCGACCTCTCAGGGGTGTCAGATGTGAGCTTCCAAGGGGTGAGGGATGTGACCTCTCAGGGGTGTCTCAGATATGAACTTTCAGGGGTGTCTCAGGTGTGACCTCTCAGGGGTGTCTCAGGTGTGACCTCTCAGGGGTGTCTAAGGTGTGAACTCTCTCGGGGGATGTCTCAGGTGTGACCTCTCAGAGGGTGTCAGATATGAACTTTCAGGGGTGTCTAAGGTGTGAACTCTCTCAGGGGGTGTCTCAGGTGTGAGCTCTCAGGGCTGTCTCACGGGCGTGCAGGTGCTGAAGGTTGTGTTTCAGCAGCATCAGCCACCCCTTTGCTGGGCATTGTGGCGAAGATGCACCACCCACGGGCTCCTGAGTGCAGTTCCGGTGGGGGAAAGCATTCCCCTCCCTCCCGGTGGATCGGGTGTTGCAGGAACACATCGTTTCTGGGTCCAGGTTCCTGTTCTGACCAAGCAGACAAGTGTTGTGAAGTACCTCACTGGCAGTCGGTGGCATTATTGCCTTTTAAAAGCCCTCTGTGAAACAGGGGGTGTGAGCAGCTCCGGCCTGCAAACCTCCATGCACCCCTAACACTGGCCTGTCAGTGCTTCTAAAATGCTTATTGTGTGTTTTCAGTATGGAAATAGAGCTTTTCTGTCTTTGTAAAACCTTTCCAGGTAAAGTTCGTGGTCCTGTTAGTGTCTGAGCAATGGCTTTCACAAAGGAACTCTGGTTTTGGAGGTAGCTTAAAGCTGTGGCTGCCTGACCTCCTGGCAGTGCCAAGTCCCGCGTGAGGGATTTGAGAGGAGGCTCCCGTTGCTCCAGGCCTCGTTCCAGTGGTTTAGTTCAAATCCATTTCCTTCGCTGCTGTTTGAAGGGTGCAGCTGAGCTGCTCATTGCAGTGATGTCAAGTCCCCGTTTCTATTTTTGCTCTGGAACAGGGCTGAAATCTTCACCAGGGAGGACTGACCCTGGAGCAGCAGGAAGGTTTTACAGCTGCACTGAGCACACCCTGTAATGCTCAAGTGCAGGTCTTGAGATGAAATTATTTCCTGGTCAAAGCAAGCACTGATTTTGGTGGTTTTCCCCAAACAGCGAGCTGAGTTGCTGAGCAAGCTGAACGAGGTCCAGGCTTCTGAGGCAGAAATGAAACTCCTGTACACTACTTCCAAACTGGGGATTGGGGAGCGCATGTATCAGGCTAAAAGGTAAAGTGATTTTGGGGTGGAACCCTTGCAATCAATCACTGTATTTGAACAGAAACATTCTGAGCTTTTCCTTGATTTTTTTTCTTCTTGGTGCAAACAGGTTCTTCAGAATGGATGGAGTTAAGCAATTTGCTATTTTTATCTGATAATGTGATAGTTATTTTCTTGCATGAGGGGATGTTAGTTAAAAGAACTTGGTCTTTCGTAAGGGATGAGGTGGGTGACACAATCTGCAGGCAGTTAGCAATTATGCTACACTACAAAATTACTTATTTTCTTGTACCAGAAGACATCTGTTGATGTTGACCATAGTTGCTAGATTTATCAAGAGCTCCATTTTGGCAGAAGTTGAAACAAATTAAACTACAAAGATGCCCTCAGAAGAAATGAATAAACCCCAGGACAGAACACGCTTAGATACGACTCCAGCAATTGGATCAGCCAAGGCTTTACCTGGCAGAGTTGTGAAAACCTCCAGGAGTGGAGATCCTGGTTTTTGGGGTGCCAAAACACAGTTCACACGCAGATGTTTTGTTCCAGGGTGACACAGGAGCCGAGGACTGATGTCCCTGAGAAGATCAGGAGCATCAGCGGTGCAAACAAGAGAAGGCGCAGCTCAGGTTCAGAATCGCAGCCTGAGGAAGAGCCCAGCAGCTCGGAGGAGGAGGAGGAGGAAGAGCAGAAACAAGACACTGCGAAGTCCTCAGCCAGTGCTGTGAATGCTGCTGGAAAGCCAGAGGGAGGAGTGGGGAAGGCAGGGGCTGAGCAGCCTCCGGCTGCGCGCGGTGCCCCGGTTCCCCAGACAGCCCCCGGCAAAGCACCCTGCAAGCCTGCAGTGTTCGTCCCCGTGGACAGGGCTCCTGAGATTCAGGTGAGGCTCTGGCAGCTGCACAGTGCTTCTCAAAGGGGCTGCAAAGGATGGTGTGTTCCAGCAGCTGGGTGCACGCAGGGTCCTCGTTCTGGCAGCTGGTGCAGGTGCAGGTCTGAGCTTTAAGCCTGTCTGGTCCAGCAGCAGGAAAACTCAGTTTGTTTTAGGGTATAAGCATTTATCTTTAGTTTTACGTACAGAATCTATTAGCAGACCTTTTTTGTCCTTTGCTGGAAAATCTTGTGCAGTCCCTTTCAGCTCTCCGTTGTGCTGTAGCTCGTGCTGGATGGTTTTGCCCCATTTGTTGTAGGTAGAGCATCTTGTATAAATGGGAAAAGCTCTGCACGAGTCTGAGCAGACGGGACAGTTGTGAAATGAGTTTTCCCTTGAAGTGTTACATTAAGAAACTCAAGGGACTCTGAAGTTTCACAAATGAAGGTGCAGGGCTTGCCGTCTGCTCTCTGATGACTCTGGTTCTCAGACGTGCTCGTGTGGCATTAACTGGTTTGGAGCTTTCCAAGCCACAGGCTTGCAGAATTCCTTTTTGTGGGTTTTATGGTCTGAGGAAAGTAACAATTTCCAATCCTGAGGAAAACAAAAAAGGAGTGAGAAACAATGCAACTAAAACATGTGTTTTACACTGTTTAGGAAGCAAGACTAAAGCTTCCAATCCTTGCTGAAGAGCAAGTGGTCATGGAAGCCATTAACGAGAATCCCATTGTGATCATATGTGGAGAGACGGGAAGCGGCAAAACCACACAAGTGCCTCAGTTCCTCTATGAAGCTGGATATGCCAGGTAGGAATTGGATTTTATGTGCAGCAAATGGAATTGCAGAGACCACATTTTGGGAAAAACTTTGCTGTGATCCATGCATCTTCATACCGATACACATATAACGGATGGGAATCCCAAACCTTCCTGTCTGCGTTTTTATTCTGACTCTAACTGAGAGTGAGGCTGTGTGACTGATGCCATTGTATCTAGAACCACGGTGAGAAATCCTCTTGTCATTTTTCGGGGTGCTCCTCTGTTTCATTAAAACAACCCCTCCTTTTCTTCTCCCCACCCCGTCAGTTCCAGCGGCACCATCGGGATCACGGAGCCTCGGCGCGTGGCTGCGGTGTCCATGTCCCAGAGAGTGGCCAAGGAGATGAACCTGTCACACAGGTGAGCTTTAAAAGGGCTGAGACCTTGCTGGAAGATGGCACTGAGGTGCTCTGTGGGTGACATGGACTTTCTGTTTCTCCCCGTGCTCCTTCCTGTGGCTGCCCTGGTATTTCCCCACAGAGAGGTTTCGTATCAAATCCGATACGAGGGGAACGTTACAGATGAAACCCAGATTAAGTTCATGACGGATGGTGTGCTGCTCAAAGAGATTCAGAAGGTGAGTTGCTGTCCTCAGTGTTGTAAAAAGGGAATTTTTTTGTATAGCTGGGTGTGGATTTGTTGCCAGTCTTTCAAATCAGAATCCCTTTCAGCACCAGAGATTTATTTCATCTCTACCCTTGATATTCCTGCCCAAGTCCCTAAACATTAGGTTATCTTGCTGTGTAAAATGAGAGCAAGGAGAGACTTGGGAAGCAGGCTGCTCTGTGTAGGGTGAGTGCATTAAACAGTGTGAGAAATACAGCTGTGGATGGGGGTCGGTGCTTGTGTAGCTGTGGGGTGTCCTGACCCAGATGTCCTTGGCTGAGGCCTCCTGTGGTGAAATCCATCTCTCTCCTCAGGACTTTCTGCTTTCAAAGTACAAAGTCGTCATCATAGATGAAGCCCACGAGAGGAGCATGTACACGGATATCTTGATAGGCCTCTTGTCTCGCATCGTGCCCCTCCGTCAGAAGGTGAGAGGGGCAGGGTTCCTGCCCTGGACGTGGATGTGCCAGGGAGGGGACGTTAGATGTGAAGAGGCTCTGTGAGAGGGGGGCTCCCTGTGATGTGGAATTCCAGGGAAATCTGACAGAAAAGATGAAATAACACTCAGTTAACGTGTTTGTCCTTCTGTGTGATTGAAGAAGCACAGAGCCTACACAGAGGGGGAGATAGCACATATCAGAACCAAGAGATGACTTTTCAGGCAAAATCCAGTTCATCTGAGACTTACAGTGCCACAAGGCACGTGCAGATCATTGAACACCACCAGCCTGGGACAAAGCAAGATGTTTATTGCTGCACTGGCCGAGGCTGCCAGCAGCAGCGCTTGGGAGGAGACGTTTGGGGCACAGGGTGACAGATTTGTGTCCCTGCAGAAGGGGCTGCCCCTGAAGCTGATCATCATGTCGGCAACTCTGCGAGTGGAGGATTTCACTGACAACACCAGGCTGTTCTCTGTCAAGCCTCCTGTCATTCAGGTACTGTTCCCCTCCCTGGGAGCTGAAATACAGCAAGGGCAGCCTTTATAAAACCTGTTACAAAGTAGGGGCACTCTAATCTTTCCAGCTGGTGCTGAAATCTTTCAGATACCAATTTAAAAATGGTCATTTTGTTTAAGCTATTGTTTCTTTTGGGACTTGGTGTTTTTCTTTCCACTTTTATCAGAAAACCGCCCTGGCAGAATCTGATTATCTTGAAAAACTCTTAAGTTATGGTTCAGGAGAACTAGAAAGCCTCAATCTGAGTTGATGATCTGAAAGGGCAAAAAAGCTTTGGTTTCTAGCATGGTTTTGTGTTGTTCAGAGCAGACAACACCAGTAATTTCTGTGGGTCTGGTGTTCTGTAGGGTACCAAACCCAAGAGCTGAACAGAAATACAGGGTGAGCTTTTCTAGTTGTCCCATGAACGCTGTGATGACTGTGCTGGAGTTACGACAGCAAACAAACCCTTTCTTGGTATTTCCTCTCCAGGTAGATGCAAGGCAATTCCCTGTAACTGTTCATTTTAACAAGAAAACCCCCCTGGATGACTACAGTGGGGAGTGCTTCAGGAAGGTGTGCAAAATCCATCGGATGCTGCCTGCAGGTGAGAAAACTTCAGAGCTGAGAACCTCTCAAATTCCTCACACTGAACATGTCTAAAGTTTTTGTGTTGGGTTTTTTTTTCTTTTTTTTTCCTCTTGCAGGTGGAATTTTGGTGTTTTTAACAGGCCAGGCAGAAGTTCACTCTCTCTGCAGAAGACTAAGGAAAGCCTTCCCATACCAAAAAAACAACACTGCAGGTAATGCTATAGAAGCTGTTAAACTTCAAATTTATCCCACTGAGAAGCGAGCTTGCTTTGCATCTAAAAATGTGAACTTTTATTTTAAAACCACAAAAAATGAGGTCTGGGGAAGGGGCTTGTTGTGGGTGATTGTCAGGACTGATGTTAGATTTCGTGCTGGTTTGAGTTTGGGTCACTCTGCCCTCAGTGGGACCATTGGCTTCTTCCACTCCATGCATCCCCAGAAAGGTGGGAGTGGGACCAGGCTCCTCCCACTGCCTTTTCCAAGAGGAAAGCACACTCAGCTAACAGCTGTTCCACTGGCTTTTTTGTAGGAGGAGAGGATGACAAAGAAGACTCGGTGGAAGAAATCAGGAAATTTAAGAAATCGAGGAAGCGGAGGAAAGTTCTGGTAATGTGTGATGGGCAGAATTCCTCCAAGAGACAGGAGGGAGCAGGTGCCTCCCTGCAAGCAGCACTGCTGTGTAGCTGTGCCTCTCACCAGCTCTTCCAGACTTGCCTGAAGCCCTGTAGCCCACACAAGTCCCCTCAGGAGTTCCAGCAGTGCTGCCCACACTGCTGCAGAGTGCTGAAACTCTGGATATTATGGGCAGGAGATTGACTTAGATTGAGCACTGACCACTAAAACTTTAATGGAAGGAGCTCCCGACTTGCTGGCACCAGGGCTGCTCCTCATCTCACCCATTTGTTACCCAAAATTTGGACTGGTGCATCTGTTACCAAGGATGGTGTTTGGCTTGTGCCCGCGCACTTTGTTGGCAGGAGATCCTGATGTTACAGATACACTGATGTTTTAGACATATCCCTCTGTCACCTTCAGGTCAGCAGATCTTTGGAGTGAGTGCTCAGCTTTGCTTTCAAAGCTGTGCAAAGTGCTGTTTGTGTCCCCCTTTAAGGTGTTGTTGTCATCCTTCCTCTCTTTCTCAGACACTCCCCAAAATCGATCTGAACAATTACTCTGTGGTACCAGTGGATGAAGGAGATGAAGACAGAGATGTTGACAGTGATGATGATGCTGCAGGCTCTGATCTTGACCTGGATTTAGGAGATGGAGACTCAGAAGAAGGTTTGGCACATACGAAAGAGAGAATCCCTATCTCCTGTCACCTGTGAAATGAGTGACACGAGTTGGTTGTCCTGTGCTGTGGTACCACAGCAGCCCCGAGTCGTGGGAAAGCTGTTAAGGTTTTCCAGCTTTGTTCCAATTACTTCACTGGTTTTAATGAAGTGGTGTTTGTGCAGATGTTGTTGGGACTAAGCCTGGAAGTTGGACTGAACGATGTTGGTTTGTTTCCCCCCAGATGAGAAATCCGATTCGTCCCTGCCCCTGTATGTGCTCCCACTCTATTCCTTGCTGGCACCAGAGAAACAGGCAAAGGTAAAGCATTTATTGTCACAGTGGGCAGAAGATCTTACAGGTCTGTGTGATCATTGTTTGAAATCACAAGTGAGCTAAAATTCCCATCTTGGGCTATCCATCAGCTTGAATGGCCCAGTGGGCAGGGTGGGATGGGATTGGGGCAGGCCTGGCTTGGGCTGTGGTCTGCCTAATGTGCCACTTCAGCAGGGTGGGAGAGATGATCAGTGACAGTCCTGCAGGATCTTAAAATCCATCCTGGCCCTGGGCACACTGGGGTGCTGCTGCCAACAGGCAGCTTGAACAGATTCCTGTGCTCCCTCCTGTCTCTGGAGGCAGCAGCAGTGTCTGAACACAGCTCAGTGTGGGTGTGTGCTCCACCTGGAGCTCCCGTGCTCATTTCTGAGGCTTAACTGAGCTGGGCAAGGAGCTCCAGAGCTGGAGACACGGAGTTAAGCCTCTGCTCTGACTCCTGGGTTCCCCTTGCAGTGCCATATGCGCTGCCATCCCTTTGCAGCCCATCCAAGATGACTGCCTGTCCCTTCCCTGTCCCTTCCCGCTGCTGGCACTGCCTCTCACACGCCCATCTGTCCTCTTGCAGGTGTTCAGGGCTCCTCCTCCTGGCACCAGGCTCTGCGTCGTGGCCACCAACGTGGCTGAAACATCCCTCACCATCCCAGGCATCAAATACGTGGTGGACTGCGGGAAGGTCAAGAAACGTTTCTACGACAAAATCACGGGGGTCTCGTCCTTCAGGGTCACCTGGATCTCCCAGGCCTCGGCCAACCAGCGCGCGGGCCGGGCCGGCCGCACCGAGCCGGGCCACTGCTACAGGTCAGCCCTGCTGGACAGGAGGAGCAAAGAGCCCAGGGTGTCTCAGGGGGCATTTGGCACCATCCCCCATCCCGCTGCCCCTTCCGCAGCTGCTCGCAGTGGTTTGGGGTTGTCTGCCCTGCGTTCCAGCGGGAGAGGTGAAGCCAAACGTGGGCTGTCGGTGGCGATGCTGGTTTGAGTTTGGCTTCTCAGGGGCCTTTCTCTTGCTGAAAACTCTTCTTGTCATGGCTGGGTCAGACTTCAGCATGGCCAGAAGGATTTAACTCCAAGCTGAGTTAACTTGTTGTGAATAAGGCAAATGCCCCAACTATGTAAATAACGATATGGTTATGTAAATACTATCCACAGCTGCCTTTTTTTTCAATCCCTTGCTAATTTTTCATGCATAATTTTTGGGTTAAGATTTCTTTTAAGAATCTAAACAGCACTTCTGGTCCACTAGGTTATACTCTTCAGCAGTCTTCATGGACTTTGAGAAATTTTCTGCTCCAGAAATAACAAAGCGACCTGTAGAAGATTTGATTCTGCAGATGAAGGCATTAAATATAGAAAAGGTGAGTTGGAAAGGGCTCCATTAAAGTGGTTCCCCTTAGGAGCCAGAAACAAACAGAAATGTATTTTATTGTCATTGCTCGAAGCTGTGCCTTGTGGTAGAAATTAAGATCCTGAGAGTCCATTTTGGTTCTGCACATTGAAGAAGCTGCTCTGAATTCCACTAGGCCTTAACAGACATGTTTGTTCAGGTAGTAAATGCTTTCTTATATTCTTAGAGGTTAAAAAAAAAACCCCTTTCTAAACAGGGGCTGTGTTTTGGAGATGCTGGAGCACTTTCAGAAAGCACAACACTTTAAATTTAGACCTTAAAGCAGCCTGCCCTAGGCGGTGCCTGCAGTCCGTGGCAGCAGAGGGTGATTCTGGCATTCCTGTTTCCCAGTGTTCTTGTTCTAAGCACTTCCTGCCATTATGTGTCCTTTCCTTTCACTCCTGGCAAACATCCCGAAGGTTTTTCTTTGGCACACGTAACCAGAGGGGAGGATTTCACTCCCTTCCAGAGGTTCTTGCTGTTTCAGACTGTTTTCCAGTGGGCGCTGTGTCAGTGATGGACTGAGGGTTTTTTTCCCTGGTTTCCTTAGGTGATCAACTTCCCGTTCCCAACACCACCTCCCACGGAAGCACTGGCAGCAGCTGAGGAGTTGCTGATAGCCCTGGGTGCCTTAAAGGAGCCCCCTATGACAGGAAGGTAACGCCTGTGGTCCCCCACTGATGTCCTGCACTGCCGAGCCTGTGGGCTCTGCTGTCCTCTCGCCTCCTCTTCCACCTCAGCCCTCGCATCCAGGGATGTCCTTTGGCACAGAAACTGGCATCATTTCACTCTCTGTTTGTTTCACTGGCCCTGGGTGCGTTGGGCAGGGTAAGACTGTGCTGGGAGCCCCACGCAGGGCTGGTGGGAGCTGTGTTAGGAAGAGGAATCTTCCCCCGGCCTTTGGGACCAGCACATAACAAAACCTGAGAAAACACATCAGATTCATCGGGCTGGCAAAACCAGGAGCACAAACTTGTTCTAATTCAGAGTTAATTTCATTAACTTCATAATAATTAACTTCATTACATGAGATCTCTTTCCCTTCCCCCAGGCTGAAGCAGCAGCTGGCAGCGAAGCTGAGCTGCCCCATCAGTCCCCTGGGCAGGGTAATGGCCACTTTTCCTGTGGCCCCCCGCTATGCAAAGATGCTGGCACTGAGCAGGCAGCACGACTGCCTGCCCTACACCATCACCATCGTGTCTGCCATGACCGTCAGGGAGCTGTTTGAGGAGTTTGACAGGTGAGTGGCTGAGCCCGGCGTGCTCCTCGCGGGCCGGGTCCCTGTCACTGCGGGTGCCTCTCGCGCCGTGCCCCTCGGTAGGCGCAGCACTCCCCGGGGCTGCTCTGTGTTTCTTGCAGGCCAGCAGTGAGCGAGGAGGAGGCAGCCCAGCTGAAGGGGAAGAGAGCGAGGTTTTTACGGATGCAGAAGGTCTGGGCTGGGCAGGGGCCGATGCAGAAGCTGGGGGACCTCATGGTGATGTTAGGTACAGACCCTGACTCCCTGTGCCACTCGCTGCATTCTGTTCTCCTCCTGCCACCCTGAGCCTTGCACAGCCAAAGGCGTCCCTGTGTTGTAGGACTGAGGAAAGCAGTATTTTCCAGGCTGCTCTCTGGGCAGCCTCCAACTTCCCAGTGCCGAGAGGGAGCTGCGAAATGCACGCACTGACCGGGACAGCGCTGTCCCAGCGTTGGTTTAACGAGGAGAACTGATCAGCTCCTCCTGTCTGTGCACTCCCAGGAGCAGTGGGGGCCTGTGAATACGCCGGGTGCACCCGTAAGTTCTGTGAGGAAAACGGGCTCCGCTACAAAGCCATGCTGGAAATCCGGCGCTTGAGAGGGCAGCTGACCACGGCAGGTGAGTGGGGCTGGGGAGCAATTGCTGCCTTTGTTTTCTTTTGGGGGGATGACACATCAGAGCTGGTTTTTTTCCCGTTGAATCTTCTCTCACCTCTTTTTCTGCACAGTGAACTCAGTCTGCACGGATGCTGGGCTCTACGTTGACCCGAAGATGAAGCCCCCAACAGAAGCTCAAGTGACCTACTTGAGGCAGATTGTGCTGGCAGGGCTGGGGGATCACATTGCCCGGAGGGTTCAGGCAGAGGAGCTCCTGGATGACAAGTGGAAAAATGCCTACAAGGTGAACAGCTGGACTGGGCTCAGTTCCCCCTCCCCTGCGTGGCAGAAAGATGCTCCTGGGCAAAGCCCAGGATTCTGGCTGGGTGCAGCACTGGGGATGCCTGTGCTGGCTTCCTGCAGCTTCTCCCTACGGAATTTAAGTTTGCAGTGTTGCCATTTCCTGGTGTTCGCGTAGGAAACGTTATAAAAGAGCTAAGAAGTACCATTAGTTCATCTTGTAAAGGGCTTCGTGTCTCTAGAGAAGGTGAAGCAGAAAATGATGGGGTTATTAAAAACCTGCATCACTTAAGGAGACCTTTTAAATGCACATCTGAGAGAGACTGAAATGAGATGCAATGAAGAAACTGAATTGTCAGTAACTTGTCTTGCTGTGCTTCAATCTTTGTGCCTCCTTACAGACAGCACTCCTGGAGGACCCCGTGTTCATCCACCCGAGCTCAGTCCTCTTCAAAGAACTCCCAGAGTTTGTGGTGTATCAGGAGATTGTTGAGACCACAAAGCTGTACATGAAAGGTGAGTGCTGTGGGCCAGCTTGTGCTGCAGCCCTGGAGCTCAGGAATGCCTTGGCAGAGTGTTTCCCCTCCGTGGTGGCTCAGTGCTCCCCTTACTGAGTGGTTGTGACTCCTGGGATTTGGATCCTTAAGGCTTCCTAGATCTGGATCACGAGATAAATTGGCCTTTTATTTAAATTTATGTGGCAGAATTGGCTGGAGCAAAGCTCAGCTTCTGGTATGTCTGCTTTGCCCCGGCCCTGCCAACCACAGCTGCCCACTGCTGGTCTCTGAACAGGTTTTTTACGACATAAAAAGGTTGAATTGAAAAACGAGGGGCAAGGAAATCTGTGGAGATGAGATCCTGACCGTGCCCTGTGCCCGTGGGGCTGCCGGTGAGTCGCGGCCCTCGGCAGCAAACCTGCACTCGGTTGTGTTTTCCCTCCTCAGGTGTGTCTGCAGTCGAACCCGAGTGGATCCCTGCCCTGCTGCCACCATACTGCCACTTTGGGAAGCCTCTGGAAAACCCCCCTCCCTCCTACAGCCCCGGAACGGGCCGGGTTCGCTGCCACAGACCCAGTGTCTTCTGTGAGTGCCTCAAGGTGTCCCTCAGGAGCTCTGCCCAGGAGCTGCTCTGCAGCCCCTGTGATGCTGCTTTAACGAGGCTGTCACGGCACCAGGAAGGTCCAGCCGTGCTTAGGCTGTCCAGAGGGCTCACCAGTGGTTTGAGCACCTCCACGGGGATTGTAGCATTTAAATATTGGCATTTCCCATTGAAACGGGCACTTCATGGAGCCCATGGGGAAGGCTGGGGGGGGTGGCAGTGTCCTCCCCACTCCTGCTGGCACCTGCGTTGTCCCACCCCCGTGGAAATGTGCCCTCCTCGGGGAGCATGGAGGACACCTGGTGTGGTCTTTGTTTCCAGACCGTGTGGGCTGGCAGCTCCCTGCTGTGGAGGTCGATTACCCCGAAGGAATCGATCGCTACAAACACTTTGCCAGGTTCCTGCTGGAAGGAAAGGTGAGTGTGTTCCAGCTGCATCATTTGCCTGATGTTATCAATAAGGTTTTAGCCCAGTTTTTGGAGATGAGCTTTGTGGCTTCATTTTTTTTGTGTGTGTGCCCGTTCCTCATCACTTGCTGGTGGATGGAGGAGTTTGTTGTGGTTGATGAGGTGGGGAAGGGATCTTTAAAACACTAAAAAATCATGAAAAAAAGCAGTATTTCAATGAAAGAGACCCCCAGATTTAAGTCCTGGTTTTGCAAAGGAGAAAAGCAAATAGCTCATGTCTTTGTCCACCCTGAGACAGAAGAATTGTCCAACAAGCCTGTCAGGACAAGACTGACGGACACGTGGATAGGAGGAAGATGGTACTGGAGAATATGACATGGAAATCTATAGCAGCACAAGTTCAGTGATGGTTGTTATCATATAACAGTTAATTTACCTTACTCATTATATAATTGTTGTAACAAATCTTCCAGGTCATTAAAAAGCTGAGTTCTTACAGCCAGTGCCTGCTGTCCAGTCCCCTCATAATGCTGAAGACATGGTCCAGGTAAGTTGTTAAAAACAAACTTCAGGTTGTTGTCCCCACCAAACGCTTTTCACTTCCTTTCTAAATTAGAAAAATTCAATGCTGGGAAGGGTGTTGGAGATGGTGATCTCGGCTGTAGCTGCAGGGCGAGGAGAATGAGTTTTCTCACCAAGAAAAGTTGTGTCCCAGGAGAGTTGGTGGTGGTGAGGGCAGTGCAGGACACGCAGCGTGCTGGGCTCTGCTGGCCACTGCTGGGCTCTGCTGGGCATTGCTGGGCACTGCTGGGCACTGCTGGCCACTGCTGGGCATTGCTGGGCTCTGCTGGGCTCTGCTGGCCACTGCTGGCCACTGCTGGGCTCTGCTGGGCTCTGCTGACCACTGAGCTCTGCTCAGGTGCTGCTCAGCCCTGTGAGGAGTGGCAGGTGAGCACTGCTTGGAATTTGGCCACTTCCTCTGCCTTTCTTTCTTTCCAAAAACACGTTTCCAACAGACAGAGGGGCTTTTTGATGACATTTATAGGCCTGTGACCCTCCAAAGGGCTGCCAGCTGTCACTCCCTTTCTCTCCCCTCGTTCTCTCATTTACCAGAATGAACTTTCTCAGAGTCTGCTCTGACTTTTCCTGGAGTTGAGGGGTGCAAGGATTTTGGAGGGCTTTGTTAAAAGGGACAGATGTTATCTGAGGCTCCTACAATGACCAGGTGTTTTCCTGTCAGTTCAGAGCTCAGCACGGCCCCTGGGGACTCCTTTTTGCTTTACCTTGTTGCCCTGCAGCTGCAGAGGAGAGACAGGAGCAACCTGCTGCTACTTTTAACCACAAGAAGTTGTGGTGGGGGGAAGAAACTACTTGTAGTGGATTTTCTTCAGCCAGTGGCACATCTCTGCCTGCAGAGGTTGTGTTTACACACCTGTATTTAGCCTTTTCAAAAGATACAGAGTTCCTAAAGGTAAGCTGCATGCTCTAGCTCTGCCAAACTGTGCTAATGAACGTTGTTTTATTGCACCATTTCATTGATTCAGGCTTCAGCCCAGGACAGAAGCCCTCCTGCAGGCTCTAGTTAAAGAAAATTGTGATAACCGTGATGCTTTGGTGGCTGCATGGAAGAAAAATCCTCAGTGTAAGTGTTCTGCTTGCCTAATTATCAGTCAGATCAGTGAAGTACCTCGAGCACTATTGAATTATAATTTAAAAAAAATGGACTATGTCACTCGTTAAGCTGCAAATATTTCCTGTTTTCTTACCAGAAGCAGTAATGCCCTGTGTTTGGTTCTTGTGAAAAATGACAGAAAGAACTTCAGAAAGCAACATTTATTTGTATTATAGGATTTTTTTTTTCTGTAGTTGTAAGCACAGTTAAAGTGTATTAGACTATGGTGGTACTGTCCATGGATACTGGAATTTTTTTTTTCCAGATAAAATGGATTTTGTTCAATATTGGGTGCCAGATTATAAGAATTCCTTCACAGAAGCAGCAGCAAAGTGCTGCAGTGATGGCTCACAGAAATTCCTTCCCAGTGGGGGCTGTTACATCTTCGTGGAAGCTCCGAGCTCCAGCACCATCCCAGCAGTGGGAGGCTGGGCCTGGCTCCCCGTGCTCCCACAGGAGCTCATTTTTCCAGCCCAGCTCTGTAACTGCTCTGCTTCCCTTGCAGATCTGCTCGCAGCCTATCGCCAGTGGGTCCCCGAGGCCATGCACCAGGAGCTCGCCCTCAAGTGGCCACCGGTAGCCCTGTGACTCCTGGTGTTGATGGACTCCTTTTCTCCAAGACGTTTGAGAGCTTTCCAAGGGTTTCCTTGGAAGTCTGAAACAGATGGGCTCACCAACTGTAGCAATACCTTTTTGTAAGCAAACCAGGTGTTGTTGTGTTTGCCCAGAAGTCCAGCCAGCTGGTATTTCATAATATTAATGTTTGGATAATTTTATCCATTGTATTTTACAGATTTTTTTTTTTTTTTTTTTACCCGAAGTTTCTCTTTGGACTATATTAGTCATATGAACTGTAATAAATATGTAAAGTTCTGGGTCTGGATGGGAGAAAAGTTTACTGTGTGGGATGCTGCAGTGAGCAGCATTTCAGACCTGTGCAGGCACATCCTCGCGGGTGTCAGCAGAACCAGATGCAGGCAGAACCTTTGGCAGGGGGCTGGCAGCAGCTCAGGGCAGGAGGCACAAAAGCGAGGAAACTCGTGAGTTGAGGTAGGAATGGTTTAATGAGTGAAGGGAAGAAGCTTCAGTTTACCTTCCCCTTCACCTGATCCTTTTTGAGTCTCGGTAAAGCCAGTGCTCACCCTGTGCTAATGGGCTTGTGACACCTGCAGGAGAAGGTGTGGACAGGGACCCTCCTGTCCCCATGTTCTGAAGGAAACTGGAGCAGCCCAGCTGGCTGGATGTGGGTCCATAATTCCCACTGCTCCCACCTCTCCCGTGCGCTTCATGGGCGAGGCCAAGACACAAGTAAGCATTAAAAACATCTAAAGCTGAAGAAACAGCAGCTTTGGGTTCGGAGCCAGAAGGAAAGCAGCCCCTTGCACTGTGTGTTTTCAGTGAACGCTGCAGCAGCGCCGTGTTCGGGATGAGCCCAGGCAGGAGGCTGCCGGGGGCTCTTGGCAGGGCTCCTTTCTCTAGCAGGAATTGCAGCACCAGTCCACGAACTCTGCTGCGGGGAGGGAAGAAAAACAACAGGGAGTTATGCAGCGTATTGGGAAATTTCGGCTCGTCTAGAGAAGAGGGCAGGAGGAAGCAAAAACCAGCGGCTTCGCAGAGCGGGGGCAAAAAAAAAGTGGAGATGCCGGGGATTGAACCCNGCTCTAACTTTTGTCCCCGGATGCCATTTTTTGTGGGCGGCCCCGCGCAGGGTTTGTCTGTGACGCCGCCGTGGAAGCCCCCGCCGGAGGGGCGGGGCAAAGCCGGCGGGGCCGCCTTTTGTGTCAGAGGAAGGGAGCGGGGCGGGCGCTATTCCCGGGGGGCGGNGAAGCAAAAACCAGCGGCTTCGCAGAGCGGGGGCAAAAAAAAAGTGGAGATGCCGGGGATTGAACCCGGGGCCTCATACATGCAAAGCATGCTCTCTACCACTGAGCTACATCCCCTTGTTCAGTGGGGGCTGCTGCACAGTCTATACACCGGTAGCCTGGGCCGCAGCTGGGCCCGGCGGTGACAGCGCGGTCACCCCGCGTCCCCTGCGCCCCGCTCCGGGCCCCGGCGGCGGCAGCGCCCGCGGGAGCGGCGGGGGATGGCGGCAGCTCCGCCCGGGCGGGACCGCGCCCTCATAGACCAAGCCAGGAAAAAACAACCCCACACCTGTCCTCGTTAGTATAGTGGTGAGTATCCCCGCCTGTCACGCGGGAGACCGGGGTTCGATTCCCCGACGGGGAG
>VZTF01000158.1:0-37020 GCA_013397755.1 Cnemophilus loriae
TGGACTCCATGATCCTCGTGGGTCCTTTCAGCTCTGGAGAGTCTGTGGTTCCATCATTCCTGTGACTGGGAATGAAGACTGATACAATGCTTTGCCATGTAAATAAATTCCATTTGTAGTGCCTGCAGTTGGCTGTGCCCTCAGTCATACCACACAAAATGTGACAAAATTCAGCTGCTATTTTAGACAGAAAGCACAAAGAGCCACCTCACCAGATCAAGCATTGCTCTATTTAAAGATTCCAACAATCTCTTCTCCATTTCCAAAAGTGAACATCAGCAAACACCCGTTGGAAAAGTGAAATGAATTCCAGCATTCCCAGGATACCAATTATCACTAAAGAAACCAAGCAAGGATTGCACACAAAGCCTTTGGAAACACTGCATAGATGAATTAAAATCTCTCCCGTGCAGGGCTGGAATAGCTGAACTTCTGCACGGCTGCACGGTTCCAGGTAGAGCGGGAAGAAGGCCACAGTGTTCATGCACAGTCGGAAATAGGGATGCAGGGTTGGACCAAAAGCTTTCACTGGGGAGGTGATGCTGAAATCCACTGCATTCTGGCACGCCAGCATTCCACACCTCAGCAGGTCTGACAGGCAGCCCGTGCAAGGAACAAGCGAGATCTGGCTACTACCGGACGGAATGGGAAGGGAGATGGATTCATTCAGGCAAGCAATTAGTGCCTGAAGGAAACCCATGCCCAGGCCCCTTTGAGTGACATGGAAAAGCAAAGGGATTTTGGCAACAGCAGCAGAACTCTTGGAAACAGGAGTGCTTTGCAACACCAGCTTTCAGGGACTAATTGCTGCCACTGGACATTAGGGCAGATGGGAAGAAGAAGAGTTTGGGTAACGCGGGAATCCTGCCAGGAGATAAGCAGTCATCTCCTGTTTCACCACCACCTTGCAACAAGCAGAAAGCGCTGTCTGATCAACAAAAATAAAAACAGCAAGAAAATCCTGCTGACTCCTGCTGAGGCATTGACACTCTGNTGGATGAGCTTTAAGGTCCCTTCCAACCCAAACCAGTCTGGTATTCTAGGATTCTTTTGAAGGCACCATTATCTATAACGAGAGGTCCCTTTCCACAAGCTCCATCATAAACTGCTGTCTCCTTTCCCAGGATACCCCACTGTATCTAATTACAACCTGTTTTCCAGCCACACTGCAGCTCCCTTTGATCTGAGCTGGCGCTGTTTGAGCAGCATTGGACTAAACGGCCTCCAGAGCTCCACTTTTCTACAGCCTGTTCTTTAGGCAACTTGGAGTCCAGTGCATCCTAGAACTAGCCCAGGAACTGGTGATCCTTGTAGATTTTACTAGGTGGTTGCAAGTCATTCATGACTAAATGGAACTTAGGCCAAGCAAATATTCAGTTCTCCCGGGAAAAAGGTGAGCTCGTTGGGGAACGTTTGGCACAGGTTTAAGTTCTCCTGGACAAAACCTATCTGTGGAAGAAGGAGCCAGGCCCTAATGTCCAGGCTGATCAATTTGTTCCAGATTATCCCATTCAACACTTCTTAACCTGCTGTCTCTAAAGATTCAGTGTTCTCTGCGTCCATCAGTATTCTGTCTGCTCTTCACATCCCACTGGTACTTCTGGCTCCAAGCCAATTCTTCCACAGAACTGGAGGCAAAAGGACACAAAGCTCATGACCAGACACTCAACTGGACCGGAGACTTTGGGTCAGCTCTTCACACTGCAGCTTAGTGTACAGGACACAGGAACACTACAGCCGTCCAGCCTAATACCCCACTTTGATAGTGGGAAGACAAAACCTTATTCCTGCCCTCACTTCTGTCTTTTCTATTTGGGTTGCCTGTTCTTCAGAGTTAAAAGGTACCAACGGTAAAGGACCCAGCACAGCAGCTCCTCCAGCACAAAGATAACTAAAATAACCTTGGGTTAGTCATAGTTTTTCAAAGGCAAGCGAGCAAAACAAGGTATTTTAAACTGTGCCAAAAATTGGTAGAAACCCCAGATGGAAAATGGTATTTTTCAGAAAGAAAAACAAACGAGGAAGAGAAGGCGGGTCTCCTTTCTTTCCCAATATCAGACAATATGAATACAAGCATCGACAATTAATACGAACTCTTCTTTCAAAGACACACCAATTTAACACCACAAATGCTGCTAAACTTTTTCAAGGCAGAAAATGGATCTAAAGAGGGCTTACCCTGCTCCAGTAGCTGCTCTTGGGTTTCAGCTGCACTCATTTAATTTTACTGGAAATCTCTTTTAGAAGGCCTTTCAAATCAGAGAGCTTAAAAAAAAAAGAACAAGAAGGTTATTTTTGTAAAGTCCATCTAGCTGAAGAAAAGCAATGCTAATGAGTAATGTAAGTAGTGAGTATCTGCCTCTCTAAATATTACAGCAAATGCAAGAGTGCTCCAAAGGACACTCTCAATTACAGTGTTCATCAGGGCAATTAATGCAGTGAGCCCTGATGCCTCTGTATTTCAGCAAGTTAACCAGCAGTTACCAGAAGACAGAAGCAAGAGATGGGTATTTATTTCCAGGAGAGAATTAA
This sequence comes from Cnemophilus loriae, assembly GCA_013397755.1. Lineage (NCBI taxonomy): Eukaryota > Metazoa > Chordata > Aves > Passeriformes > Corvidae > Cnemophilus > Cnemophilus loriae. The sequence goes on from VZTF01000158.1 coordinate 2,533, forward strand.
GGTTAGCAGATCTCCTTGCAGTTTCAAGAGCAGCATCACTAGCCACAGACTCACTCACCATTTCCCTTTCGAGCCACTATTTAGCAATCTAAATTATTTGACAGCAATCAAAGCACTTGCTCTGAAGTGTATGTGTCTTTTCACCTGTGAGCTTCTCAAAAGTCTGTTCTTTATAGCAAAGCCACTGCCCACTTCAGAGGCCAAATATATCATTCAGTCAAGCCTCAGAAAATGCCCATTGTGAAGGTCTTTTCAGCATCACAGTCATAAAAAGATTATTTGTATGACAGTTCTGACACTGTGCTCTCTGGTAGACTGATAGCTTTATATTGCTTAATTACCCCATGCCTGCAGCACCAGAAGCTAAACTTGACAGACACCTTTGGGAAGGGGACATTTCAAGTGTGTGACACCCCTTCTTCCCATCGGTGTTTCACGGGCCTGTTACTCAGCTGAATGTTGCAGTTTTACTCTAAGATGGAAATCACTTTTATTCTATTCCACCCCATAAGGAATACTGAGAAACACTCCTCCAGGGCTAAGCAAGTGTCTTTCTGCTTCATTGCCCAGCACAATATGAAGCTCTTGTGGCTTGGAAGGGACCTTACAGCTCATTGTGTTCCACCCCTGCTGTGGGCAGGGACACAGGTTGCTCCAAGCCCCGTCCAAACTGGCCTGGGACGCTTCCAGGGATCCAGGGGCAGCCACAGCTTCCCTGGGCACCCTGTGCCAGGGCCTCCCCACCCTCACAGCCAAGAATTTCTTCCCAATATCCCATCTAAACCTGCTCTCTGTTCAAAACTATTCCCTCTTGCCCTAATCACTACACACCCTACATTCCTATCTGTGCAGCACAGTAAAAAAAGCCCAATTAAAATGGGATCCTGGTGACAGTAACGAAGACTGCACACGACTCTGAGAGGCTCATTTTCCTTGCCATGGCACACCCCAGCCCCTGCTTTACCAGAGAGAATCACATTCCCCCTAGAGCAATCTGAGACAGAAATACCTTTGCATCCAGTTGTCTAAATCGATGCACCATCCTAAAAAAGCAGAAGGAGAACATGGAGCAAAGGGATCAATCCAGATACCAAGGAAAACTTGGCTAATTACCACACCCCAACTCCCCCTCCCCTCCAGTGTCCCATCCTCCCAGGGAGGCAGGGCTGCACGTGAATGGCATCATTTTTATTTATGTATCATTTATTTACGTGTCATTTACAAGTAAATGAACTAACAGGTGAATTACTATTAGCTGGATGCTATTCCATTTTCATTCCCTTTTCCAGACACTTTTGCTTCCAGTACCAAAGAGATGTTTTTGGTATTTGTTTGGCTTCTTATCCAGTGCTGCGTGTCTCTGGGCAGTCTTACCCTAAACACTAATTTGTGGACAGGAATGTTCATATGCCCACGGATATAGAAAGGTCTGGTTGTTCTTGCCCTTTCCCGTCAGCTCTCTCTGATTAAGGGAAATACCCAAGCTGCTGGAAGTTAGCAAAGTTAAGCAGTCACACAGAGCAGGTTTTGTTCTCCAGCAGCCTTGGGCAGCCTGTTCCAGGGCTGGACAACCCTTTCCATACAGAACTTGTCCCTAATACCCAACCTAAACTAATGCTACAAGAAGAGTCAGCTACAGCACAGCTTCCCATGATGAGACTGCAAAACACCATGGGAAGACATTTTCTCTGCAGCAGACATAAAAGCACCATTTCCCTTCAGAATTAAAAAAGCACATTTATGTTGAGTTTATTTACTCACTCATTGCTTTGTAAACATTTAGAGCTGCTGAAAACTTGCCTTCACTAGAAATGCTCAAGAGAAAATTAAGAGAATGAAGACAAAGAAGGGCAGGCTTACTCTTCTGATGAATCATTTGCTTTTGTATTGATTTTGACGAGGTAATTTTCCTTCATGACAGCTTCCCATGCCAGGATTTCATTGTCTTCATTCCTAGAGCCTGGGAAATGTATTTGAAGAAACAAATAGTTAATTTGTGTTCCCAAAGCCAAGAGGCAAAAAGGCTGGGTCAGTGTGTGCATTCAGAGGTCAGTGATTCCCTTCTCCACATCCTCAGCGCTCGCAGCCCCACTGCCCACCCGTCACTCGGCTCTGACAGATGTGACACTAACGCCTCTCACTGAATGCTCCTGGCAACCAGAGTCACTTAAAAATACAAAATACGAGCAAACATAAAACCCAAAAACCTCCAAACACACAAAAAAACTCCCAAACAAACAAACAAACACCTAAAACCCCCCCATCCTTACAAGCTCCAAAAGCCTTTCTGGACTTTTTTGAGTCTCGGTTAACACAGGTGCCCCTGCTTCAACAGGTACAGGATATTCCAGCAAGTTCCCATCCGGGTTTGAGCTCTGCATTTGTTTCTACATTATCCCATATTGGATCATTAAGAGTAACACTCGTTAAGAACCATGGATGTATGATTTTGCATCGAGCTGAAACACTCCAGAACAATGAAGAACCGTCTTCTCTAAAAAGCATTTTGTGGTGATGCTGTACATTCAAGAGCAACCCATTCTGAGGCATCAAAGTCCTCCAGGGTAATACTTCAGCATTTTATCCTGTTCCAAGAGGACAGCATAAACCACAGGGGTTTAAATAAAAAAATAAAATTAACTGAGACAAAAAAAGCCCGGAGCTGGCAAACGGCCGAAGATCCCCTTCTTCCACCCAGTGCTCCTCTGACCTCACACAGCCCTCAGCTATTCTCCCACATTCCAGCAAGCATTTAAGCACCCAAATCCCAACCATTTCCCTAAGAGTTAAATGGGGAAGGGAAGATTTTACAGCAGTTAATACATCAATGTGCTTCCTCCATGCAGTTCTCAGTTCCTATCATCAGCAAAACCACAATCGTTTTCTGGCTCTAATTCATTCTCCCATTCTTTCAGAGCTGCAGCTTTAACTGTGCACCATTTGAGCAGGAATATCTGCCATCAAACAGTTTCCCCAGCAAGGAATCCACACAGCGATGGGGACAGCCAAAATGATTTAGTGCTAAGCAATTTTATACCCCAAAGCAGGCTCTCCCTCCTAAACTAGTAACAAATCCAGCCTCTGCTGCAGGGCAACAGGCAGGTTGCTGATGGATGGGAACAAACCTGTCAATTAACTCAACTTATCCTCTCCCAGCTGAGAAAACACTACATTTGCTTGAGGGGGGAGGAAAGCTTGTTAAAACAATTCCTATCTGTGTCCTCTGACAGAGAAATTAAAGGAGAAATAGCTAGAGAACTGACTTGCCACCTTTCTGTGGTGGTTTGCTCATCTGGCTACCTCCAGAGGGCTAGGAAATGTTTATTCTCTTTCAGTCACTCCCTAGCAAGCAGAATGAATAACAAAAAAGCCAAGCCCACAATCCTTGCAAAGCTGGGAAACAGCACAGTCAGCCCTAAAGAGTTAGGATTAATTTGAACTCTTAATTGATTTACATACACGAGGCAATTCCGCCTCGAAATGGCTTGGACAAGAAAGCACTGCATCAATTTCGCTCGAAAACTTGAATCTTACTGAAGAGATTTCCAGCAGCACAGTGGATTTGCATGACAGAGGCCCACACTGCCCTTGGAAATTTCCCAGCACAGCACAAAATGCCTGGAATAAGCACAGGATGCCATGGAGGAATTGCAGTGCACCTGCTGCAGAGATGACTTCTGGGCAACAAGGAAAAATCCAACTCACAACAGATCGTCGGCTCTTTGCTTTCTTTTTTACAGCAGCACTTGAAGCATTTCCTCATCACCATGAATATGTAGGCAAAGATGACAAAGGGGAAGGGGATGGTCAGGCGACTGCAGTATTCCTGCACCAGGAAAAAACGCTGGAACTTCCACACCTGGTCATTGTTCTCTTGCACTGATCCGACAGTGTAACTAATGGGAAAGAGAAACCACACCCAGGATTAGTTACTCACCATTCCCCTTTGTCCTGTCCCTCCATCCCTCGTCCCAAGTCTCTCTCCAGCTCTCCTGGAGCCCCTTTAGGCCTTGGAAGGGGCTCTGAGCTCTCCCTGGAGCTTTCTCCTCTCCAGGTGAACACCCCCAGCTCCCCCAGCCTGGCTGCAGAGCAGAGGGGCTCCAGCCCTTGGAGCATCTCCTCTGGACTCATTCCAGCAGCTCCATGTCCTTCTGATGTTAGGGGCCCCAGTTGTTCTGAAGGTGGCAATTTTCATTGACTAGGAGGTTATTTTGTTTGCTCTCCTTCTTAGAGAGTAATTTGCAAATGGGAGGAACTAAGACAGTAGAAAAAAAACTCCTTGAAGTTACAAATAAACTGGAAAAAATATTAATAGGGAGAAAATACTCCATGTACTTTTACTGCCTCAGCTCTAGGCAATCTTCTTCTAGCCTAGACACATGAGAACAGGCTGCTTCTTCACAAGATATTGTCCTATTAATTCACCAGGTAACTTCTTTCTTAAGGGAAAAAAAACACCCAAACCTAAAACTAGAACACTTACAAAAAACTGAAAAGCTCCTGAGATTTTTAGTGGAGGTGTTAAGGACCCTCCAGGCATGGATCAAACCCACGGCACTCAGCACTGTATGAACCCAGCAAAGCAACAGCCACAGGAGCAAACAGCTCCCAGGCTGCCTGACCTTTCAGGGTGACATTAAATGGCAGATGGGTGCTCCCAAAATGCCTCTGCTGAGAGCCAAATGGACCTTTACATGAGATAAATGAAAACCTTCACCTGGTGGAAATTCTCTTTGTGTTTAAAAGATAAATACAAACTGGCAAAAACTAGGGGGTTTTGTTACTGGTGTAACAGCATAAATAGAGCATTTAAGATTAGGTGCTGTTAAAGTAAGTGTTCTAGCAAATATTAGAGGTTTTTAGGGTAGAGCTGGCTTACTGCTACACTTTCCTTCATTATTGTGAGGTACTTGCACCCTTTCTAGGGAGTATGAGCATGGTGGTCTATCCCCAGATCCCTGCAGGTCAGGAAAACAAAAATAACACTTCAGACTGTCTTTAGAGTCCAGGTCAGCCTGGGGAGAAAGGTTCAGAGCTGAGGGTAGAGCAGATCCTAAATCTGAGGCATTCTCAACTTATTACACTCAAACATCTCAGGCCAGGAAACAGTGGCAGTGTCATTCAGATGGGAGATCCTCTTGAGGAGCACCGAGAGTCCTGGCAATACTCCTGCTGCCAAATCAAATTCCTGCCAAGGCACCATCAAAACACAAAAATAAACCTCAAGAACAGTGGCCAGAGGCTGTAAGCGAGTGTCAAGCAGAAAAGGAGCAGGGCTGGGAATGGGAACAGAGCCACAGCACCAATCCAACTGCACTGACAAGTGAGACACAAGGGCAGCACACCCCCAAAGTCTGATATGAAGGACTTCCCATGATTAACTCAACTCTGTGTCAGAGCCTGCAGTGGAAACGACAGATTTCTGGAAGAAGCTGAGGAAGATGTTCCCTGCTCTTGCTGGTCTAGAGCTGATGGCACTTTTCAAGACAAAGCCCGTTTGTAATGTCCCAGGGGGGCGTGGCCCATTGCCTGTGGTGTAAGGCAGAACAGTAAATGGCAGGGCCATCAAAGCAGTGCCAGACCCATCCTCACCACAACAGCAGCTCAGGTTAACAAAACCGCAGTGTCCTGAAGAGACAGCGATGATAACTCATTCATTCACCCAGGCAAGGTCACCTGGGCAGCAGCTCACACTCGGTAAGGCCCTGACCCAGCACCAACCTCCTGAGTGACCCGCGGGGGTTCGCACCAAGCGCGGAGGATGCTCAGAGATGGAGTCCAAGGACAGGCAGCAACTCCTCGCCAGGACACTGCACCAGCCTCCACCAGGCTGCTGTGACAGATGCAGAGGCAAGGGCTGCCTTCCTGCTGTTTTGCAGCACTCCGCTGCCTTTCCCAGGGACCTGTCACTACAGAGATGACCAGGAAGCCGTCGCGCCTTCGTTACGTACCCGAACATGGCCACGAGCAGGTTCACCAGGAGGATGTTGGTGGAGAGCATGTAAATGCACACGAGGGGAATGGTGATCCACTCCGGGAAGCGGGGCTGGTTGTTGGCATCCAGCTCCACGCACAAGGGCTTGGACTCGTTCCCAGAAAACGTGCAGTGGTCAAAGTTGTAGGTGGTACCTCAGAGGGCAAGAGGGGAGAGCAAACAGTGAACTCCTCGTTCTGCTGGGCACAGCCCTCATCCCTGTGGCCTCCTCCTTCCCTGCCTCCCCATCAGACTTGGAAGCAAGGGGTCAACACGGGACTGGACAACTTCTAGAAGGACAGAGCCTTCCACCCACCCAGGAGATAAATACCATCAATGTCATCAGGGTACTGGCCAAACATGGCCAGGTAGGGCTCGTAGATGACCGAGCGGAAGATCCACTCCCAGCGGTGCTCATTCTTCCTCAGGATGCCCTGCCTGGCCACACCGAAGGCCACCATCCACACAGCAAAGAGGAACAGGAAGAAGAAGACATCTATCATCTGGAAAAGGACAACAGGCATCCATCAGTGCCCCACTGCAGGTCTGTGGCAAGCCACGCGTGGCTTTTCGCTCCCGGTTTCACTGATGCACACGGTAATAATCGACCACTCTCACTCAGGGAACTTCAGAAATGTTTCTGCACCCATAAAAGCGAGGCATGTTTCGGAATACAGGATCTCCCCCTGGCACCAGACAGGCTCCACAAAAGCCAGAACCAAGTACAAGGACTGTGGCTCACCCCTGTGAGGTGAAAGCTTCTGGAAATGCCACTCTGGATGGCTTCCAACCAGCATTTACAGCCCAGACACTCTGGCCAATAGTTTCATGAATTCCTAGCACTGTATGAGAGGCTCCTCACCACCCTCTTCCTCAGGTACTCGTGTGATGGATGCAGTGGAGGACCAAAATCCTCCTCCTGTACCCTCTATCATCACTGTCTTGTTTGGGGAGCACTCATGGGAGCCACAGAAATACCACAAACGTTTGAGGCATGGAAGACAAAAGCTACCAGGAAGCAAATTTCCTCTTCTGTTCTTCAGCCTGATCCTTATTCTTTCCCTTGACACAGAAAAATGCCCTGCTCTTAATTAGGTCCCATTTAAATCTTCATTCATCCTGTTTAGCCGATTTAACTTGCTGCCATCATCAGAACATGGTGATTTCTCTCTTAAGGGTGGGGAGAGGAAAAAAAAAGTGTCACATAATTTACTTAGACTCTCTTGAATAGCTGCCAGAATCTTACCATCCTCTGCAGCATAATAATTTTGGGTCCTAGATTCCTGCTAACTGTGAAAATATGGATGAGCCTCAGGGTGAAAACTATGTAGTCCAAACAGAAAATGACTCTCCCGGAATACCAAGAGCTTTCATCAGAGTGAAGCCTGATGGAGACAGTAAAAGAAAACAAAGAGAAGCCTTGGGTGAATCATGCAGAAATCAGGCAAAAACACACTGAAACACTGAAATGGGGAGTGGAAAGCGAGTTAATTGGAAAGCACAGCACAGCTATCCAGGGCCCCACGGCCTCCCCCATCTAATGACAGGTGACAGAGATGGTGAATGCACACCTTCTTTACGCCCTTTCTTCCCGACGTGCATCATCCCTGTGTTTTCTCTCTTATCCTTACAGCTGTTAACAGCAAAGAAATTTGGACCTGGAGCTACTCCCACAGCCCCCCAAAACCACCACGGTGCAACAACCACGCCCCAGCACTGAGGCAGCAACGGCTAAGTTACAGCTGACCAAACAGGTGCTTTGGAAAATGCGTTTCCATCACTTCTTTGCCATGGTTTTTAACTCGCCCCATCGTGTGAAACAGCTTCTGGGAGATAATGACATTGTTAGGCTGCTGTAGGGACAATCACAGTCCCCTTAAATACAACACAGAGCCCAGATAGTCATACTAAATCGCCAATAACAGGAGCCACAGAAAACCCCAAAGATCTCCTGACTCTTTTTTTTTTGGGGGGGCCATCATAAAGAACAGGGAATTTCATGAACACATTGCTCCCCAAAATTTCATTACAGGCTGTAGTCAAAACCCACCAAGGAAGCAAAGCCACAACGTGGACACAAGGAAAGGCACTACTCACCTGAACACAATCCCTGCTATGAAGTAGAAGATTGCAAGGGTATCCATAACATTCCACAGGTCTGAGAAATACTTGCTGCCGTTCATGTACCACTGGGAAGGGAAAAGAACAGAAAGTAACCCCCACACAGCACAGCTTCCTTGCCCAGTTCACTTTTTGTCACACAGTAGGTGACACCAGAGTTCAGATGGCTTTCGATTTCCCCAAAAAGAGGGGTTTAATGCATCCAGCAATGCCACAAGTTACTGGCAGCCTGTTTTTTGGGGGTCTTGGTGTGACCCACGAAACACTGTGGGGGGGATGAGGGTCATGGTTTAAGGGTAACTGATGTGTCCTGGCTTCTCTCCCTTCACAGAGCTCATTCACTAATCTGCCCCGGGCTACATGCACGTGCTTTGGAACCAAGATGCAGAGTTAATTTATTCTTTTAATTACACAGCTCTCTATTTCTGAATTGCAAGTCCAGTGAGAATCTCTGCTCATTCCCACATTGACTGGCACAGCAGCCTGGATCCAAAGTCTGTGCAAGAACCAACTTCTGGAGTCAGTTCAGAGGTGACTCATAAGGACAAAAAGCTTAATCAGGAGAACCCTCTGCCAGGCCTGGAGAAATAAACTGCATCCCCAACCCTAATTCTTTTTAATTTCAATTTTCAGTGAAATAATCAAAGCTTTGGAGAGTACTGCTCAGTGAATCTTTAACTGGCATCTCCAAAGAAGGCAATTCTGCCCTTAGAACAGAAATCAAGGGGAGTTTTCTCCTAGGTGCTGTCCCTGCCCAGTAGCTCCCTAAATCAAACAGAACATCTGGGACTGACATGCAGGTCAGTCCTCCGAATTCCAAGCAGTTCCCACTGCTGAGAGTTAAAGTGCACAGAGGTTCTGCCCAGATTCTTCACCACTGGAGAAAACAGGGCTTTCCTTCACACCCCACCAGTCTACCCACTCACCTGGCTGCAGGCTGCCTCCATGTGGCTAAGGAGACAGCAGGGAAAAGGCCTCTCCGATTTCCCTACGGCCACGGCAGCTCTAAAGGGATTGAGAGCAGCTCCAGCTACTTACAACTCCCTGGGACCACCAGAAGTGAAAACAGGGCTGAGCCAGTGGCTTACAGTTCAGAGACTGTTCCAGACCAAGGGCTGATTTCTCCCCAGAACTGGTTATCCGACTGCAGCAGCTACACTGGGAGCCCAGGCAAGCTGCTCTCACTTTGCCTTGGATGTGAAAACAAAATCTGAGATATCCCTCTCCTTTTTACCTTTAAATATAAAGGCCACAGACACACTTTTGATGCAGAGTTAGACCAATGCACACACTGGTCTATCGCAGGGGAAACCAGGGAGGAATTTCCCTGAGAAGTTCAGAGGGTTGAGACACCGCTCTGCATTCTGCTCCATTTCTCCTCCTCAGGAAAACAGCTTTGCAGCCAGAACACTGGCTTGAGATAACTTTAAGTCTTCAAATTTAGCTGCCTCCACTGCCAAATTGGTACAGTCTGGCCACCAGTTACTAATGGGAATTGCAGCAGTTCTACCTGCTCAGGGTAGTGAGAAAAAGGGACATTGTTAGGAAAATAAGGTTCCTATCCCTAAGGCTTTCCCCAGGACTTTTGCTGGGTATACACAGGATGTGCAAGGACAGGTCCAGAGACACCAGAACCTAAATCAGCAGAAACAAACACTCCATTAGTGTTTTCATGGCAAAAAAAAAAGTCTTTTTACTTTTCCCCCATTTTCTTAGCAAGTGAAGTTGCCATAAACAGGGCTCCGCCTTGACTATAAAAAAGGGAAAAGACCACAGCAACATCAGCACCAGAAATGTCATCTGAGCTCACGTAAAAAACGTTATTGCAGGGTGGGATGATCCAGCAGATCAGGCAACTCAGGCCTTACAGGAGTCAGAAAGCAGCACTGCACCAAACCCACACACCCCCTGCTCCTGTGACTCCCCCAGCACCTTCCCACTGCTCTCACCACTGACTGGCAGGGAGCAGCTTGCCCCAAACCCTCCGGGTTCCGTGTGAAGTGAGGAGAAGGTACCAGCTATGTGGCTGGCTATAAAGGCAGTCCCACATGCTGTTCCCACACCACAGGTAACCCAAAGCTGGTCCCTGACTCTACACTAAACCAGCAAAAACTGTACAGATGATTAAAAGCTAAACAGAAATGCGTAAAGATACGTGGCTTATTGGTAAAATAAAAAATAAAGGGGGTGGGGTGTAGGGAAGAGAGGCAGGAATGACTTAATCTAAAGGTAGGCACCAAGATAAATGTGCTAAGTTTAACCCTTTTATTATCAACTACTCTGGCAAGCCAAGCATTCCTGGGAAATATCTGCACTGGCCTCAGCTTATCCCCTTGGTGCAGGGACACTGCAGCTACAGGGGCACAAGCAGGAATTAAACATCAGAGGAAAAAAAATCCCTCACTGAGCCCTGAGCTGCCTGAACACCTCTGCCAGGAAGAGGCTGTCCCTGAGCACCAGCCTGCCCTGCCTCGGAGGGGAAAAACCTCAAGGCTGTGGCTCTAACACTAAACTTTCTGGGGTTGCAAGCGCTGCCTACTTGTCTCACTTCATCACAAAGCAGAATGAAGACCAGCACGTAAAGGATGATCTCCAGGGCCGTGGGTTCCTTCTGGAAATCCATAAGCAACACGTAGGCGAAGAGCAACAGGAAAGCAATGTAGAAGATGACGTTCCAGGAGAAGACCACAAAGGGGGAGGTGAAGAAAGACACATAATACAAGAAGAGTTTCTTACTCTTCTCCACAGGCTTTTTCCTGAGGAATTAAAAGAGGGAAAAGGTCTCAAAGCATAGCTTTTATGCCTGGAAACATTTGTGTTCTTCAAAGTGAAAGTGAGAAGGGTGCAAAGTCTAGACCAGGATGTTATTTTAGAGGCAAAGACATCCTGCATCCACTGCCCTCAGGCACTCCAGTAAACTGGCACATCTTCCAGCCTGGATGGGGCTTGGAGAGACCTGGGATAGCAGAAGGTGTCCCTGCTCATGGCAGGGCTTGGAGCAAGATAAGCTTTAAGGTCCCTTCCAACCCGAACCATCCTGTGATTCTGCGATCTTAAATCCAACATCAGAGAGAAACGCGAACTGTCAAAAGCTCATCCAGCTTTTTAATACCTTTATTTAAGGCTGACTGAACACTAGAACAGCTTCCCCAGAGTGGCTGTGGAGACTACACCCTCTGAGATACCCAAAACTGGACACACTCCTGGGCAACCTGCTCCAGCTGACCCCGTTTGAGCACAGGGTTGGACTGGATGATCTCCACCCAGCCTGACTTGCCCTAGAATTCTACAATTAATTGACTTGCTTTCCCTCTGAAAAATTTTCCCACGAATGAAAAGTCAGTTGATTACCTGAATGAGATGAAACCACAGCCTATTAAAGGGAAGAAGAACAGGCACAGTATAATCTTCCAGTTCTTAGTGTCTCTTGAAATCTCTCCATACCACTGCTTGGAAAGGAAATTCTGCAGGGAAGAAGGAAACACCCTCATTTGTCCTAACAGCACCAAAATAACCTAGGAATGCTATTAGAGAACATTTGATCCGGTAAAAATAATCCCCAAACTCTGAGATTTCAATCAAAATGCTTGAGATTTCTGTTTCAACAACACAGAAAGCTTTCTGCATCAGTAACAGCGTGCTGGCTCCTTAGTGCAGCCATCCTCCATGTACGTGATGAGGAGTTAAAAACGAGGCTGAGCAGGACTTGACCTGATTGATAAAACACTTATAAACCATTGCATTATATGAAATGCCGCGTGTTACATCCACACTGTGCATGCCCAAAGCAGAAATCACTTCAGGCAGTCTTTATTATCCAGCTCATTATGATTTACAGCCCCAAGCCAAGATCTTTTTCCTCGTGATTTCCATTTGTGGGTAGAGCAGCCACACCCCCTGTGAGCTCACAAGAGGTACAGTAACCTGCACACCTTTCCTTCTGTGCCATTACCTGCACACCTGGCTGGGCAATGAACTGCTGGTCTCTGGCTTCCACTGCTAGCTCCAGACAGTTGCTCCCTCCCCAGGCTTCACAGGAGTAAGTCAGCAGCTGCTCAGCCAGGTCTTCGTCGTTGCTGTAGCACTCGGTGAAGAGCTCTGGAGGAAAGAGGCAGCTCCACACTGAGCTCTAACTTCAATCCCCCGCCAGCTCGGGTGCAAACATCTTCAGTGTAACGTTTGTAATATCAAAGCATGCAGACACAAGAACCCTTCTCATGTTTCCAGCACTGCAGAACGACCGTGCATCGCTTTACAGCACCACCTGCACATCTTAAACTTTGATACGGAATTCATGTCTGGGTGGAAAACTGTAACTCTAAATCACACAGACTGCATTTAGTTCTGTGCTAAAAAAATCGAGTAAAAAAATGTGAATGTCTCCTTAGACGACTCAGTAAATCTACTTGTTTCGTCTTCTTTTCTTAAATTCCATTTGGCACTGATCTAATGAATTATAGTCAGTCCCAAATTAACAGCAGGGTTGAAAGAGTCAGAATCCCTGCTTTTTTTCAGAGAAATGCACTGTTCACTCCTTAGTGCCTTGCTAAATCATCAGGCCTGGGGAATGTAGATACCTTTAAAAAAGTCTATTTAAGCAGTTTTTGCTTTGTGGAGTAGGAGATAGTCTCTGGAAACAAGCAAGGTATTTCCAAGGTATTTCGTGGCCTTGAGCTGGTCCTTATAAAGTCACAGAACTGTCAGTCTTCTTTTTACCTGCAGCATATTCTCACTCCCCAAAAGTACTCCCACAAACCTGAAGGGTGGTTTTTCCCAATGTGAATGCTACCAGCACCCATGTGGAAAGTTTCCCTTTTTCCATATTCTCCTTCCTGTTTGTGGGCACCCTTCTTCAACCTGGCCAGGAGAGCTAAGTAGCTTTTCTTCCCCACGACAGAAATTCTCCACCCAAAAAAAAAAACCACCTCACAACATACCCACCTTTTAAAGCCAAGCTCTTAAGACAGGACAACAAAATTTCTACTGGGAACAAATGGTGTGGAAGAAATTTCCAAGCAGTAAAACCACATGTTGACAATAAAGAAAAAATGTATGTAATGTTGGATATCTAGTTTTTAATTCCCTGGTGTCTGACTCCTCCTACTGAATTTCTGAAGGACTCACAGAGCAGGCACTTACCTACTGCTCTTGTCTCATACTCATTGGCGAGCTCCTCGGACTCACCAGCAGCATTTATATCATTCTTCACCTTGGCCATGCTTTTCAGGAGCTTACTGGCCCCCAGGGCTGCCAAAGTGCAGCCTCTGGTCTGTGGAGAGAGAGGGTGAAGTCATGCAAATCCCTCTGTGACGGGAACATGATGACAGAATCCTAAAACCACAATGATTTGGGTTGGAAAGGACCTTAAAGACCATCTGATCCCACCCCCCTGCCATGGGCAGGGACACCTTCCACTATCCCAGGTGGAATCCTTTAAAAATTATCCTCCATTTTGCAGCTTCTCAGTTCCCAGTGCAGAATTATCTGTTTGATTCTACAATCAGTAAATTATTGTCTAATCCAAGTTAGAAATTGGATTTCAATCAAACACCTGGAACCAGAACCCATCCATGCTGTGGAACGGGTGGGGACTCAGCATCCCAGCTTGAGCACAGATGACAGCACACAATGGATGTGGACTGCTGCCTCACACACAGCCTCGGGAAATGAAAGTGTAAAATCCACAGCCAGACACAAAATGGGCAACACAGAACCTGTTAAGAGTCATCTAGTAAGTATCTTTTGTGGTGTTGTGTTTGAGGCTGGATGTGGAGCCTCCAACGGCCTGTAAACCAATGACACAGAACCCCACTGCACTGCCTGCCAAGAGGAACAAAGGAGAACCCAACTTACTTGCTCCCAAATGACTTTGGACAACTCTTTCTTGTTCTGAAGAACTGACCAAATAAACAGAGCTTGCAGCGGGTGCCTCGTGATAGGACACTCCTCCTGAAAGAGAACAGGAACTCAGACCTAAGCTCACCAAATGTTTTCAACCGGAACAAACCCAAGCCTGGACTCTCCTGTTTTTGTATTTTCCTCCTTCCACAGCCAGCCCACCAATCCCTTCTCTCAGCTCTCTGCCAGCTGTGACACACTACTGTGAGTTAGGCTGTATTTGATATTTATATTAAAGCCTTGTATTTCACAAGGAAGAATCAGCCTCCCTGTTTTTCCTGAAGCTGACATTAAAGGATATTTGTGTCAAAGGCATTTCCTGCTTTAACCACTGCAGTCCAGACCACCTCACTGACAGCAGAACCAAACTGCTCATCACTCACTGGGAGCTCTATCTCCATCTCATCCTTGCTGTTTTTGTAATCTCTTTTGAGACCTCTCCGGAAATCCTCCACCATCTTCCACACGAAGGTGAGGAGGGCGTCGTTGTAGGAGTTCTTGGCAATCTGCAGGTTCTTGAACACCAGGCTGCTGAAGTTGTTGGTGTACAGCTCCCTCAGGACCTCTGTGGTGAGGAACTTCCTCAGGTTCAAGCCGTTTTCCAGGAAGAGCCGGACAAATTTGGGCCTGTCTTTCACCAGGGCTGTGAACATCACGTCCTGCAGGTCAGCAGACTAAGAAGAAACGGAAAAGCAAATGTTAGGGATCATGTGAGACATGCAAATCTTATCTAAGGCCTGACTCGTGGTAACTGTCACATTTTCATCAGAATCAGGTTTTTTTCTACAAGCAATTGCCTTTGCTGGATGTCCCAGAGCACTTCTGGCATGGGCAGGTCACCTTTGCAACTACTGATCACAGAATGGATCATCGTGGAATGATGAACCATGGCTTCATGGAATATCCTGAGTTGGAAAGGACCCACAAGGATCATCCTGGCCCTGCATGGACACCCCAACAATCCCACCCTGTGCATCCCTGAGAGCGTTGTCCAAATGTTCCTGGAGCTCTGAGGCTTTTCCCATTCCCTGGAGAGCCTGTTCAGTGCCCCAGCACCTTCTGGGGGAAGAACCTTTCCCTGATCTCCAGCCTAACCCTGCCTTGACACAGCTCCAGCTGTTCCTGGGGTCCTGTCCCTGGTCACAGCAGAGATGGGAGCTGCCCCCAGTGAGGAAGCAGCAGCTTCCAATGAAGTCTGACCCCCTCTTCTCCAGGCTGAATGGAGCGTGACAGTGAGTGCAGCAGCAACAGACACACTCTTATCACAGAGGCTGAGGTGCTCAGACAGTGGCTCCTGCTGGGACGTGTCCCTCCCTGCACTCCCTCAGAAGGGGCTGTACCTCCCAGTTTTGGTCACTAGTGAAGATCTCATCGTGTCCCTCCCTACAGCTCCCTGCACTCCCTCAGAAGGGGCTGTACCTCCCAGTTTCGGTCATTGGTGAAGATCTCGTGTCCCTCCCCACAGCTCCCTGCACTCCCCTCAGAAGGGGCTGTACCTCCCAGTTTCGGTCACTGGTGAAGATCTCATCGTGTCCCTCCCCACAGCTCCCTGCACTCCCTCAGCAGGGGCTGTACCTCCCAGTTTCGGTCATTGGTGAAGATCTCATCGCTGGCCAGCTCCAGCTGGTTCCACTCCAGCAGCAGCTTCAGCTGCCCGTTCCAGTTGTCCCTGTCGTGCTCGTTGGTGCTGAAAGCTGCAGAGGAGGAACAATCTCTGGGTAAAGACCAGGCAGACTCATCATCTCTGCTCCTCACACTACCAGGACAAGACTTCTCCCAAGTGGCTTTCCCCAGACTCAATCACATCTTCCTCACTGAGGGCTGGAGGATGCTGGAGGCTCAGGGATGTATTTATGGTCCAACACAGGCCACAGAGGGGCTGCCAGGAGCACCTCATAAGCAAGATCAGCACAACACTTCCTTCAGGCTCCTCAGTGTCCTACACCCTCTACACAAGAGAGATTCTGCAGGATTCCCAATGGGGCCCTACCAGCATCCCCAGGACTCTCTAAATGCCTTCCCAATTACCTGGTTTGGATCTTGCCCACACTGAGAGATCCCATACTGCTGCTGCAGCCTGCCCACACCCCTCCAGAGGGAGACAGGCTCCACACTGTGGCAGGAGCTTAGCTCTGGAGAGATGGCACTGCTCTAAGGAAAGCTGCTCCAGAAAACAAATAGCCATCCTTTTACATTTTTAAATCCCCAAACAAACCCAGACAAACAATTACTTGCCTTTGTACAGGGCAAAGGAAATGGCGTTGCTCACAATTTCATCTCCAGCTTCTTCTATTTTGATCACTGTCAGTAAATGAGGGCTCTCAAGGACTTCTTTGATCTACAAAAAAAGAAAAGTTCTGTTTCAAAGCTATCAAGGCTGTTTAGCAGCAGATCTCCGAGAGCCTTTTAAAAAGAAATCTGCCACCACATCGTAGCAAAGCTGCTTCTCATCAGTCCTGGGTTTGAACAAATTTAAACAAGCCCAAACAGAAAGTAGATAATGAGCTTGATTTTAAAGTCACCAAAGGAAAACATTAATTATCCTCTGAACATACAGCAAATAACTGTGATTCCCCTATGCAGATCATCTTTAACAAAAAGATATAATCTCAGTAATTAGAAGCTACTCTTAAAGTAGAAAAGATTGTGACAGCACAAGTTTCAACTTATGTTGAGCAGTTTGTCAGAGAACAGTCTCCACCTCCTTATGCTTTGTCAAAACCAGATTAATTTCTCACATAATGAAGCCTTATAGAGGTGATTTCATTTTAGCACATAGAAGACAAATAATCTTGGCCATTTCTGATGCAGGAGGAGGTACACTCCAAAGCAGCCCAGCAGAAGCTGTGAGGAGCATGGCCAGACAGGGAACACTTCCCTCAGCAGCTCCACAGGGAAGAGATCCTTCTGGAACCTTCTTGGCTTTCCTGTGACCAGACATGTGCTGACTTGATTGCAGCCCCCCCAGTGCTTTTGCTCCAATCCCTGTAGATTCAGAATTTCCTTTTTTAAATCTGCACAGGTATAACGTGGCAAGGAGCCCTGCACACCCTGAAGGTATCACCAGATAGCAACACCCCTGACTTGGAAGTCACCAGCTGCTCCCTCCCCTCCACCCTCCTCCCACAGCACCCCACACTCACCCACTTGATCCAGCTCTCAGTCTCCTCTTCTGAGAGCCTGGAAATGGTGCGAGGCAGGAACCTGAGCAGGCTCTCCTTGACACAGGAGGAAGCAAGAGTGCCTTCTGCCTCCACCAGGCTGGCAATGACATCGGCAATGCGCCCGGAGCCTTCCACCACCACGCAGGGAATCTTGCTCTTGATGGCCACGTTGATGGACTAGGGAGGCAGAGAGGGAGAGGAGAGCACTTGAAGCACGACTGTTATTAGAGCCTGTTATTGGGTAAGGAAGCCTGGAGAACAACAGAAACCCACGGTCCACAACAGTGTTTTCATTATTGTCCACTGATTTTATCAGTGGCAACTCTTTAAAGCATCATCCATCTCATGAGAGAGGGCTGTGAAGAGCCCCACAGAGACTGAGGGTCAGAAATCACCACCTGCCAAATTTTCATAGGATCACAGAACAATCTGTGTTGTGTTGGGAGAGACCTTAAAGCACATCTTATTCCACACCCCCTGCTATGGGCAGGGACACCTTCCACTAGACCAGGCTGCTCCGTTTTAGAGTGGATCAGCAGATCAGGACAGTTGCCAAGTGGAAATGGCATTCAGGTCACACAGCAGCGCTGCCCAGCTACAGCCACTGCTGGTTTATGGCACAGCATTGCTCAGCTGAGACCAAGGGCTCTGGATTTATTTGCTGGAGGCAGAAGCAGCAGTGTTTTCATTCCTGTAGCATCACGAGAACATCGAACTCTAACGTTACTGGAAGTCTCCAAGTAGCCACTTCCATGATTTCTCACACAGCAATATCGTACATGGATTAATTAGCAAGACAAAAACCTGCTGAATTCATGCTGGAAGGACCATTAGCCCTCCTGGTGCAAAGAGCACCACAGGAGACACTGATTTCATTTGCATCACGACACTGAGAACAGAGTCACAGCAACATAAGCTGGCTGCCAGCAAACTGTACAAAGGGAGTCAATGCAAGCTATCATCAAGCACTGGAAAGACACAACATCTATTAGTTAAGAGAGTTTCTTGAGAACAACAACAAAAAAATCAACTTGGAGTCATCAAAACCGTGTGCACATTCCTCCTGTCAGCTGGAGAGCAGGTCTGTGACAAAGGCAAGGAGGCTTTTCTTATCAGCTAGATGAAAGTGGTTTTCTATAGAAGGGTTCAGCTGAAGTGTATGTTTTACATCACAGGGAATTTAAAACAGAGGCTTGGAACAGTTTTACTTCTCCCCTGCTAAAACTGATTCTTGTCATCATGCACCAGTCACAGCAGCTGAAAGAGGGAGCCCTTCCTGGCCAGCACTGCTAAGACCAAGGCACAGCAAGGACAAGACATCCACAGCACAGAGTCTGCCGTGTCATTTGGGCTGGTCAAGACTCAATTCACTCCTTGAAAAAAGGCTTCACCTACAAATGAGCAAGAGGGCAGGCACGAATATCTTAGTGCACTTACAACACCGAGAAATAAAAACTCAGCATGAGAGAAGGCAGCCTCGAGTTGCACCAGGGGAAGTTTAGGTTGGATATCACAAAAAATTCTTCACTGGAAAGGGTGTCAAGGACTGGAACAGGCTGCTCAAGGAAGCCACCATCCCTGAAGTGTTCCAAAAACATGTGGATGTAGCACCTGAGGACATGGTTCCGTGGTGAACATGACGATGGTGCTGTTGACTACTGGACTTTGGGATCTTAGAGGTCTTTTCCAACCCCAATGTTGTCATGATTCCATGAAACAGCCAAGAGAGTGGCAGGAACCCTTAACTGAACCATCATCCAGGTACTTCCCAGAGGAACCTCTTGCCAGGAATTATCCATTTGATTTAACAAGGCTCTGACTCATTCTGATTAGGCAGCTACTAAGTCTGTGTTAGGTATTACAGCTTAACAGTGGGTTTGAGGTCTCTCCAAAAAATGTGCAATCCTAAGTCTGCCCAGCTACAGCACCTGGCAGTCAAGTCAGCTCCTTCAGTGATGGCCAAATCCTTTCTCAAACATCAGCAATTTGGAGCTAAAAGGAGATGGGACATATTCGAGCCAACCCTTTGAGCACAGCTTTCCTCTAAAACCTGAATGGATGCTTCACTTCATCTCAGGACCTCTGATCACCACTTGGCATCTGTATTCACCTACAACCGGGCAAAGATAAAAATCCATCATGTGAATGGAACCAGACTTGCAGGCAGGAAACGTTCAGGGAGGCTGGGATAATGATCTGGAATTTCCCACAGTGGTTCAGACTAATTGATTAACACCAGCAATGAAGTGGGAGCAGGGACCATGCTTTGAATTCACACTGTTTATCCTCCTGACAAGCAAAATACTTTGATTAACCTCGACAGTAACAGCACAGCTCTGGTCAGAACACAAAGTACCAAGATAACATCCACAAACAAAATAATCATAAATATCATGCTGCTTCAACTTTATTTTCTTTGCTGCATCCTTCTCTCTTGCAAAATCCAGCCCCTTAGTACAGGCTACTGTTATTCCGGGAAACAAATAAAAGAAATCAACAAACTTACTTTCAAAGTCTCTTTCCCTCCACCTTGGGCAAAACACACAATTGGGATCTTCCCACCGTAATTAGATTCTGTGAAATACGCCAAAAGATTAAATCAATTAATGCAGTTTGAACAACTTATTTTTCCTGAGTACAATGAAAGAATTTCCAAGCCATTCATGCAAATACTAGTCTGCTGTTGATTTTACCAGAGTCACTAACAGCTGTTTTCAACAAAAACTCAGTTTTGCCTAACATTTTGCATAGCTGACTTCAGACAGCCTTCTCCAACAGGAGGTTTTCCCTTCTCGAAATCCTGATTTTTGCTATCTCTGAAGTCCTTAAAATGGAATTTTATTGTATTTATCCACTGCTTTGACCATTTTGAGTCTCAGTGAAAGGTTCTTGTCACAAACTCAAGATACAGAACCTCTGAGTTCACATTTTCAATTGTGAAAGAAAGGTAAGAATTCTGTAACTCTAGGAGCTGGTGTTTGAGAGACATTCCAAAAAAACCCCAAACCCAAACAACACTATCTCCAAAAGGTTTTTAAGAATTTCCTGCTAAGGCCTTTTGATTTTTTTTTTTTTTTCTGCTTTGGTAAAGTGGATGAAAGAAATTATTTAGCAGCAGGTTGCAGATGGCTCAATCGCCCTCAGAAATATTTTGGGAAAAGCCTGATTTCAACTCCTGCTGTGCTCCAGCTACCTGGAATTCAGTGACAGGTGGGGTCAGCTTCCAAGAGGAAGGGAGGGAAGGGCTGTGGGGCTGAAATGCAGCATTTGCTGTGACACAAAGGACACACAGAAAGGAAAGATGAGGGAAGGTGTTGCTCTGGAGACGGCAGGTTGCTCCTGAAAGAGCTCCAGATGCAACGCAGTTAACACACAGACCCCTTCCAGCTCAGCAACCACAGGACGCTGCCACTACTTCTTTATTCCAAGGAAATCAGTGTGGCTCAGCCCCAAAGCAGGCACAGACAGGAGGAGGAGGAGGAGGATACCTGGGATAACCCGCTCTGAAATGTACTTCTCCAGCTGGGTCCGCACTTTGGCCTCGATCGTGGGGTGCCCGTGGGTGCCGTTATCAACCAGCAGCAGATGGGTGTGGTTGTTATCCAGGCAGTACAGGGGGTCTCTCTTCAGGTCATCCATGATGTAGTGGGCCAGGTAGTTCCCCTAGGGGCACGAGCACAGCGTTTGACAGAGATTCAAGGACACATCCACGCTGCTGATGTGACGGGACAATTTTTTACACATATTCTATCATGTTTAGCGGACATGAGACAAGGGGGGCTACCCCAGTGTAGCTGACAGGCAGGATGGCAGCACCAACAAAGACCCTCAACAGCAGCAGCTACCACGTGTCTTAGCTCATGGGAATCCCTGCTGAGGGGGAGTTCGTGGGGATTTCAGAGTGAGGATAACCACGGGAGTGGTGGTTACTCCCTGAAGCGATGCCAGACTTGGAGTTAGAGCAGCTGAACTCCCACACAGAGATGCCAAAATCTGGCACAGCCGAAATCCTCCTCACCAGGCCTGATGTGCGCGACTACCCTGGGCACGAGAACATTTTACTTTCCTCCTGTTCCAGGAAGAGCTCCTGATGTTTTGAGGCCGAGCCTCCTCTTTCTTTCCCCACCAACCCACCCACGTGGCACGTGAGGACGTGGTTTAATGGTGATGGTGGCGGTAGTGCTGGGCTGACAGCTGGACTTGATGATCTTAGAAGTCCAAGATTTTCAACCTTAACCTCGTTAAGGTTTTGCAGCTTTAACGATTCCGCGTTCCTTACGTCGCTTGTGGCCGTGCGGATGAGGGGTTCCCGGTTGGAGATCATGCCCCAGGCCGCGATGCCGATGGCCACCACGTTCTCCTCGGAGCTGCGGCTGATGGTGTTGTCTCTGACCACCTCCCCAATGTACTTCATCAGCCCGTAGTGCGTGCCCCCGGTGAAAATCCAGGCTCCTGGAACAACACCACCCCGTCACCTGGGGGAGCACAGCCAAACACCCGCCCTCCCAAGGCATTCAAGACATAACCCAAACCCCTTTCGGGACGGCAGGAGTTTATTCTTCGATTAAGCACAAAAGAGATGCCACACAACTCACCTGATGTTACCACAGGCATCTCCTGACTAACTCTCAATCCTGTTACTTCCAGACCATTTATGTCACACGTTGTCCCACGTGCAGAAGCAAACTGAACGCTCTGCTTCCCCAGGGACCCTCTGAGCTGCTATAAACTAACAGAGGCCCAGAAGCAGGTGCTTACCCTTGGACTGGGCGATGTAGATCAGCCTGCTGAATATCTTGCGCATGCGGGGCTTGAGCGCGAAGTTCTTGGCGCCGCCGGTGACGGAGATGACGAGGTTGGGGGTTTTCAGGTGCCAGTGCTGGGTCATGAGGTCGTAGAGCGTCTCCGAGTCTGTGTCACACGACAGGCGGAGGTACTTGGGGGAGAGAAAACAGGAGAACAAATACAGCAGGAGATAAATGGAGACGGCTGGGAACAACCCAGGGACTGCGTTTCCTTCTCTGCTGCACAGCCTCGCTCCAACGGCCAGGAGACGATGAAATCCTTGTTTCTTCCTCTGAAGCACCTTTATCCTTCCCCTACAACCAGGCACCCAACCCACCTTCGCCTAGAGAAGGCAAGAGCACTGACCTTGGGCTTCACAGGAACTCGGCAAGGATGAATACACCGCCAGTAAAACGACTTTAACTCTGACAGCGCTATTTAAAGCTTAGATTATGAATCAGTGGCAAGTGAACTAATCATAATGACAGTTGTATTCTGATTACGCTATTCAAATAAATTCCAGGCTCCACGTGTGTGGTGTCCCTGTCACAACACAGATCCAACTCCAGTGCCTCGAGTATAACACAGAACAAATACATCACGTCCGTAGTAAAGCTTGAACCCTCTACGAAGAGATGCCAAAAAGCAAGTGAGAGAGAATCTGGCTTCACTGGACTCAGCACGTCTCCATTTGTGTAAAAGCCTCTCTGGCCTGGTCTTGCTTTGCTATTCAAAAGCCTCTTCAGAGTTTCATCACTTTTGGAAGACATTCATGGCTGCACAAGCCAAATCAGGGGATGAAAAGGAGTAGCTTGGACCCAAATAATAGAGGATTTTGTATTGATTTCCCAGTATTTGCAGGAGAGCAAAATCAAAGGATTACTTCAAGGAAGAAATGTCCCCATCTTGAGACACACTGAACTTGAATGAAAACATCCATGTGTTCCAGGACAGGTTCCCAGAAGGAGTTAAGGCATTTAGGGCATCACAGAGGATGCTGAGCAGACTCCAGCAGCTACACAGGAGACCTAAGGGACTCCCACATCTTCTGCCCTAAGAAGCTTCAGCTGCACGAAGCTCTGGGTGTTTTTCTGGAGAGGATCCCCTTACAGGAGAGGGGGGAGCTACCAGGAAAATTACCTGGTCAGCCCTGCCCACAGCAAACCCTGTCAGCGCCACTCCAGCGGGTGAACTCCTCCGAAGTACAACGGTGCCATCTCCTGGTACACATGGATGCTGCTCCCAGACCACGGCCTTGATTCAGAGAAGTCTTTTTTTGGGCTCACAGAACATAAAATGCAGCAACTGCGATGCTCATGGATGTTACAGGGTCTGAGCAGCACCGCAGAAACAAAGAGCTCGAAAGCTGGACTTACAGAGGGTGAGATTCTATAGAATCCCAGAGTGGTTTGGGTTGGAAGGGAGCTAAAAGCTCATTTAGTCCCACCCCCTGCCATGGGCAGGGACACCTTCCACTATCCCAGGCTGCTCCAAGCCCTGTCCAGCCTGGCCTTGGATACTGCCAGGGATCCAGGGGCAGCCACAGCTTCTCTGGGCACCCTGTGCCAGGGCCTCCCCACCCTCTCACAGAAGAATTCCTTCCCAATATCCCATCTAACCCTGCCCTCTGGCAGTGGGAAGCCATTCCCCGTGTCCTGTGCCTCCATGCCTTGTCCCAAGTCCCTCTCCAGCTCTCCTGGAGCCCCTTTAGGCACTGGAAGGAGCTCTAAGAGCTCCCCGGAGCCTTCTCTTCTCCAGGCCTTAAGCACCTCCAGCCCTCCCAGCCTGTCCTCAAACCTCTTTATGGGTCTGCTCACATCTCATTTCTGCTCAGAACTTTTCAGGACTCATCTGGCCTCAGATGAGTTCTTAGGTCACCCTGAGTTTGAAGTCCTCCCCGCTGCGCATGAGCCAACAGAAAACACTTAGCAACCCCCAGGAGCAGCAGGTGCCTTGCTGTGCAGGGAACAGGAACAGGGAAGAGAGATGGTAATCCAGCCAACATTCCAATGGGATGGACTAGGAGACTTACATGCAGTGTTTGAGCAAAATATGCTCTGAAACATGCACCATGGCCTTGAGAGTGCGCATGGAACAACTGTGGGCGCACAAACTGATTTCCAAAGTTGGAAGTGGGGAAGACACAACCCAAGGAAAGAACATTTCACCTTTGAGAAGTCTGAAATACTGCAACGGAGCAAAGCACTTCATGTTCCAGTAAAGTCACACAGCAGCTTACAACAAAGGAGTACAAAGACAAAATGTGCACATCAAGAAATATGTGAAGTACATGGATCTGTTTAAGCGTGATTTGAAACTTTCGGTCTCATTTCCCACTGAAATGCCTCTTACTTCTTCTCCTTTGCATAAAACAAACCAAATTAATTTACACAGCAGGCTCTGATTTTCCTCGTTTATTCTGACTGTCTCAGGCAACCTGCACTGGTGTTAAATATCAGCCATTTAGAGGAGGCAGATGAGCTCAGCCACATGTGACTCCTCACAAGCATCAGTATAAATCACCAAAAACAGCAACAGCAGCTATTTTCTTCTTCCCACACCTCTGCTGTCCCCACTCCAAGCAAAGACACAAGGAAAAAAAAAAAAGCAATAAAACTTTTGAAGTTCCACAGGTGTCTTACATCCCTCCAGAATTTACTGTCGTTGTCACATCTCCACCCTGGGAAATACTCAATATTCAACTGGTTACAGGCCTGAGCAAGCTGGTCTATGTGGCTATAAAATAATACTTGAATATCACCCTCATTCATCTGTTCTCCTGGAAACAGATAACCTCTTTTCACTCCCACCACCAGCCTAACCAACAAGTAACACAGAAGAAATTATCCTTTGTTACCTATTTTCAGGGCTTGAGAAACAAGCTTGTGTCCCTTGTAGCCTAACTCTTGCCATTAGAATAAAATCCATTTCACCTTCCTTGCTTTTGAGGAGCTGCCACTGGTACCTAACAGGAATATCCTTAATATTTCCACTTACCTTTCCTCTTTTTCCCAGGTTTTCAAACTGAATGTCCCCAAAGGCATCGGTAGGAAACTCCTTCGTGTGCTTCTTGTAGTTCCATTTCTCAGTGGTGTTAACCTGAGTGCCCTCTATGTGCTGATTTTCAGGGTATCCACATTTACATAAGTTACCCCTGAAAGAAGAGCGAACAGACACGAAACCCCTCAGGAA
The DNA here is from genome assembly GCA_013397755.1 of Cnemophilus loriae. NCBI lineage: Eukaryota > Metazoa > Chordata > Aves > Passeriformes > Corvidae > Cnemophilus > Cnemophilus loriae. Next base: position 27,667 of record VZTF01000158.1, read on the forward strand.
TCCTGGGCACAGAAAAGTGAGCTCTGACAGCAAGGAAAGCAGCAGGTGGAGCTACAAAACCAGTTGTGTGTGGGACTCTACTGGGATTTGCCGCCTGACGAAGCAGAGCAGCACCTGATCCTGCTTCCTCCCCCACAACCTGCTTCTGCCCAGCACTGGGAAGTGGAATACAGCTCGGGAACCAGGCTGTGCTGAGGGATGAGCTGGCACCTCTGGATGGGCCTTACCTAAGTGACAAACCAAGGGTCACCCATGGTGTAATGTTACACTCTACAGCTGAGCACTGAAATGAAGAAATCAAACCAAAACGTGGCATCGGTGAGTTCACCTGCTGCCAGCCTGAGGTGTACAAGGGGCTTCTTCCCCTTTCTGTGCTCTTAACCAGCTGGGAAGAGTTCAGTGCATCTCCTCTCCCCGGTAACGAGTGACAGGACAAGAGGAAAAGGCCTCAAGTTGTGCCAGGGGAGGTTCAGATTAGATATCAGGAAAAACAGAAATGTCATGGAAAGGGCTGTCAGGCGTTGGTACAGGCTGCCCAGGGTCGTGGTGGAGTCACCATCCCAGGAAGTGATCCAAAATCACGTGGATGTGGCACTTGAGGACGTGGTTTAGTGCTGGTGCAGGGCTGACTTGATTTGAAAGGTCCTCTCCAACCTCAACAAATCTCAGATTCTGTAATTGCTAAGTGCAGTTGTTTCCCCTCAAACTCAGGGTCCAGCTGGTGGCTAAGCACACCCAAGACATTAAATCATGTCAAGAAGGAAGGGGCCTCTGGTCTCGGAGCAGGTTTTCCAGGCAGTTTGCTCTGTTCCTAGCACCCCTCCCACCCCAGCACATGCCACGGTGTGCAGGCACTGCCGGTGCTCTCCTCACCAACACCAACTGCATCAGGGCACGAACAATCTGCACTTGGGTTGTGCAGGACTAGTTGGGAAGGTGAGGAGAATTCTTTTCCCAGGAAAAGCTGCAGCACCACCCACTAAGTGGTCTCCACAGCACATATTCCTGCTTCCTCAGAGGACAGGGACAAGGGGTAATTGCTTGTCTCCTTTAGAAAGGTTTCTTCTGCTCTGCTGCAACTTGCAAATGAAACCAGCTTACCTTCAAAATATCTAGACAAAAAAAACCCAGCAAGTTCTGCAATCTTTTCCCACCAGGCTTGCAGGAAGAGAAGCTGATGAGAACCAGCTCCTCCATCCTTTGCTGGTGCCTTGCCAGACATCCCATTTTTGGTGGCAGAGGAGGACCCTAAGCGAGACTTTCTGAAATGAGATTGATTTCCTTCCCTCCGAGGCATTTTTCCTCCCAGCTTCACAGAAGAGTGGTGTCAGAGAGCCCTCAGAGCTCAATACTAGGATTTCTGCAGCTATATTAGTTTGATCACTTTTCTCCTGAGACTAAAAAAAAACCCAAAACCACGAAGCAACATTATAGTCCTCAAACTAGCACTGCACAGGTACCTGTGCCTGAAAACGGAGCCAGTTTAATATCCTGTCTTGAGAGAACATCAGCCTGAGCAAAACCCAGTGCCTGTGTAAAAGCTTGCGCATGAAATTTGTGATTTGGGTTTAAAAGGAAAATTTAAATTATGCAAACCTCTGACATACCTTGTCATACACCAACACCAGAGCTGCTTCCTTAAAAGCACCCACATACTGCCACAGTGATGCTTCAAACAGGGAATTTGATATTAAACCCTGTAAAGATCAGATCTCTAGTTTTGCATCAAGTTACTTGTGGAGTAACTCGAACAAGGGGACCGAGGTGAGATTGCACTGCTAGATCCAGACTCTGAACAAAAAACCCCGAAACTTTACTCCATGCCTTTGCAGAAAGAAACACCCTTGTCTTCCAGCCCCCCGTTCTCAAAAAACAATCTAAAAGTATCTCCTTACATTGACTTGGTGTCTTTTGTAAAAAAGACGCATTCTCTCTTCTTAAAGTTTTCTTGGATGAAGTTGGCCAAATCCTGGAAAATAATTTTTGGAAGTTTATTTCTGGTAACCCACAAAACAGAAGAGACCTCGGTAACAGCACAGTCAGTTTGAACACAAAGATACTGCTTAAAACACTACAGCAAACATTCTTCCCAATGTTTAAAAAAAAAAAAAAAAAAAAGGTTAAGAAAAGAGAAGACAGCAAGGTGCTTTAGGGTAGAGGCTGTTTTAATTCAACACACAAAGACTCCAGCAGGAGTCCAGAACAACTTCAAGTCCTCCTTTATGGGAGCTCAGTGGAATGCAAAGTCTCTCCAGCTTGTTTAACCATTAACTCTCCTATTAACCTTGCAACTCCCTGGAGAAGCTTCCACACTCGGGGAATGCAAATTCATCCCCAATCTGCCTCTGCGAGCTAAAAAAGCAAAGAGGAAATTTTCACTTGCTGATAAAGGGTTGGGGTTTTTTTTGTTTGCTTTCAAGCATAGCTCGGATTTGCAGGGCAAGATTTCACTTGGGACAAAAAAAGGGAAGACACACAGCTATAGTTTAGTTTCGTTTACCCGTTTGACACAACACCTAGCTGCCAACAGCAGGTAGAAGTTTTTCCGAGTAGAAAAAAACATTACAAGCATTATATCCAAAACAAAGAAAATGGAAGGCAACGCATTCAACTAGTAAAAGTCACAACCGTGCAAGACTGAAAAAATAAAAGGAGGGGGAAGCACTTGCTAAAGTCCTAAGAATCGGCCATTAGGCCTTCTGCAAGCCCGTCAGGAGCGGGGAATCTGCCACACTGTTGCTGGGATCAGCAAATCGTTCAGGCATAAAAGGATGTTTAACATAACTGTATTGTCTGCCCTGGCCATCAAGCCGCGAGAAGAGCTTGGGGTGGTTCTTTATACAGACAAATTTGTCTCTTGCTGCAACGTGAAAAAGGATTTAAAACCAGAAGTGATGAAGAAAGTACAATACAGAGCTGCAGGGTTCAAACAGAGTTTCACCACTTCAGCTGCTGCTCGAATGTCACTGGTTAGGAAGACTTCTCCACAAAGGAGAAAACGACAAATCCATCATCCTGCTCCTGCCTCCACCGAACTCACCACCACTGTGGCCCCCTCCCAAGACACCACAGGATGTACCAGGTACTCACAGCATCGCTGCAAGCCACGTCTATGCTGCGAGACATGCTGGAATAGAGGAGCCTGGAACTCTCGAAGTTGCCATTTCTTCGGTGTCTCATGCTACCCATGGAAACCTGGAAAAGCATTGGTAGAGGGGGAGATGGAGGAGCACTAGACAACAGCAAGGACGATCTGCATCGTAGGAAGGCAAGGAAGAGGTTATTTGAACCCAGCATAAAGAATTAGGAAGGGTATTATTGCTAAAATGTGAAACATAAATTCAGAAAAAAATCTCTTCTGTTATTTCATACCACAAAGAGACCTTCTTTTTTCTTTCCCCTCTCCAAAAGAATTCCAAGTCAACATCCTTCGAGAAAGGAACACATCTTACATGCCATCCCATTCAATTCATTCCCATATCTTAACTCTTCTGTCTCTGATGAGCAAGCTCAGGACGCGGCTATGCAGTGCTTATATACGTGAACAGTCCTTAATCCAGCGTATTTACAAATTAAAGGGGATATTAAAAAGAAACATTTCAGACACAGAGGAAAAACTGCAGTGTTAAAGCAGCTGGCCCGGCAGGACCCCGGGAGCTTAGAGGAGCAGCACCCACCACTGATCAATCCACAAGTGGGAACAAGCACAGTCAACACGTGCAACCTGAAGAGTAAATGGGTTTAAAGGATACTGGATCCAAAAGGTAGGAAGTGACCTGTGCAAGCAAACACAATCCAGCTGTCCTCTAAACCAGATCCTTGTGTTGAAGTCACCGTCTTTGAAGGAGCATCACTGCACTTGCAGCAAAGCACAGAACAAAATCATGTTTATTCTAAAACAAACATTTCCATTTCCATTCCCTTGATGTTACTCTGCGAATAATACTGGAAAAGGCCTTTTCCTGAAAGAAAAGCTGTCAGCCAGCTAACATGGGGAGCTCAGAGCCTACTTGTGCTTCCACCACTGTTTTCTCTCCTGCCTTCTCCCTGGCTGTGTGCTCTGGGTTTGCCTCTGGGGCGACACTGCCACTGCACGGCACGCAAAGCATCCCTCCCAGGCACAGCAACACTGAAGCATCACCCTGTAAATACAGAACTCCTGAGAGCCAAGAACCAGCAAGTGTGAAAATTTCCTTGGGGCACTCAACACAGTAGGAATGGCACAGGCAGGGGGAGCTGCCAGAATGATGGAACTCGATGTGAGCAAGCCCCCAAAGCAGTAAGAAAAGGCAAGTTTCCACAAAAACATGTATATTTATGTGTTACCGTTATTTTAAAAACGCTTCGTGTTGAGGGGGAGCATAGTTGACTCAGTGTTGTTTACTGTGCATGGCCCTCAGCTACTTCCCCCAAATTCTGCAGCATGCCTGGGCTGTGTGTCACTCTATCACTGATAAGTGATGAAAAAGCACAGGAAAAAGTATTCTTCCTCCTTCCCAGCTCCTGCACAGAATAGGAACGATTTCAACCCAAGAAAAGGCAAAAAAAAAATAGGTTGGAAAGTGAGCAGCTGGAAGGCTGGGCCCAGAGAAGGAGGGGACAGAATGAAATCCAGCTGGTGGCCAGTCACCACTGCTGTTCTCCAGGGCTCAGTACTGGGCCCAGTCCTGTTTCATATTTTTATCTTTATCAGTGATCTGGATGAGGGGATGGAGGGCACCCTCGGGAAGTTGCAGACACCGAGCTGGTGGGATGGGGATCTCCTGGAGGGCAGGAAGGCTCTGCACAGGGATCTGGATCCAGGGGCCCAGGGTCAGCAAGGCCAAGGGCCAGGTCCTGTCCTGGGGTCACAACAACCCCACGGAACACCCCGGGCTGGGCGAGAGCAGTTAGAAAGCTGGAAAAGGCCCTGGGAGTGTCGGGGACAGGGCTGAACACGAGCCCGGGCGGGCAGGAGGCCGACGGCCCCTGGGCCGTGGCAGCCACGGTGTGACACAGCCCCAGGGCAGCGCCCGGCCCTGGGCTGGCCCTGCCCAGGCCCCTCGAGGGCCGTGTCCAGCGCTGGGCCCCCGGCCAGAGGGACACTGAGGGGCTGGAGCGTGTCCAGGGCAGGGCACGGAGCTGGGGAAGGGGCTGGAGAACTCCTGAGGGAGCTGGAAAGGGGCTCAGCCCGGAGAAAAGGAGGCTCAGGGGGGACCTTGTGGCTCTGCACAACTCCCTGACAGGAGGGGGCAGCCGGGGGGGTCGGGCTCTGCTCCCAGGGAACAGGGGCAGGAGGAGAGGGAACGGCCCCAGGCTGGGCCAGGGGAGATTTAAAGTGGTTATTAGGAAATATTTCATCACTGAAAGGGCTGTCAGGCATCAGAATTAAGGGGCTACCCGGGACAGCGGTGGAGTCACCTTCCACGGAGCTCCACCACAGGTATTTGGGACTCTCAGCCCCTTTCCTCTGAACCCCTTTGTTGTGTGAACTCTTCATCCCTGATCCAAAGGTGACCGAGCAGGCAAACCCGACTGCCAGAGAATAAGGGACCCAAACCTGGTCAGCAGCAGTGATTGATAAGGGTACACGGGATGCGGGAATGTTTATTCCAAAGAGATTCTCTCTGACGGGGCAGGCTTGTCAAATAGGATCCTAAGGAACAGACGGAAGCTGTACGCAAAATACAGAAAAGCTCAAAGCTGGCAAACACATAGAGGCATGAAAAAAACACCCTGACAGTCACAGGCACCAAGAAACTCCATGAAACTGGGATTTGGCAGCTGAGAAGGATGGAAACGCTAGGTTTAAGGACACTGGCAACTCTGCACTGGGAGACATATTTCCTAATAACCCAAAAAGCAATTCTTAATATTTCATATGTTTAACGTTCAGCGTAAAGATGGGGTTTTAAAGCTGTAATTCAAGATAAATGCCCCATGGAGGGAAATTACATTTAGGTCTGGATCTACGCAACTTATTTATTGACAGTTTTATTTTCGTTGTTGATTTGTTTAATAAAGTTTAACACCAGAAAAGTGACTATGGACATAACTGTAGAGAGAGAAGATTAAAAGGAAACAAGGGCGTTAAATTATTAATTCCAAACACTACAGGATTTCGAGTTCGGCTTGCTGCTTTTGTAAATAATTGATAAGAACGAACGTGCAGCAAACAAGCTGAGAAAAGTTAGCGAGAGTGCAAAAAAAAAAACAACCCTAAAACCTGGGATGTAATTTTAAATTCTGAAAAGCCTCATTGATAGCACAGTGTTTAGCTGATACCAGTGAGCGACGCTCATTAACTCCATGAGTGTTGGAGATAACACAGCAATTATACATATTTTAAAAGATGTGACACAGCTGCAGCCCACGGAACAGGCAAATGGGTCTTTTTCTATCACATTTCCAACCCATTAAATGAAATATACAAGACATTCAACGCGTTGAAGCGTAACTTTCTAAAAACAACACATATCGAGAATAATAACCATTAGATAAACTCTAAAACAATCCTCTGAAGTGTAAGACTATAACTTCCACAGCAATTCAAGGAGCATATTCCGAGGAAATCTTCAGCCTGAGGTGACTTAAAAAAAAAAAAAGACAAAAAATATCTGGTTCTGAAGAGACAAATTAAGAGGCTTTTAGAAACTGAAAAACCCAGACCAGCTCCACTCTCAGGAAGCTTCCAGATAAACGCAACCACTATTTGCATTAACAATTCCCGAAATTGGCTTTACGTGAAACCTCTCCAGCAGCAGAGGATGTCGCCGAACTTCAGCCGCACCCGCTCCCACAACTTCAGCAAATTCAAAGTATCTTCTCTTAAGGACGGGTAAAACCAACATTTAATCACTAGCACAGACTTACCAAAGTCTCCAGAAAATGCCCCAGGACTCCTTCTGCAATCATGACTCCAAGAGGAAGGCTCTGAAATACTTGAGCTGGCAAAGCCCCACCTTTATCTGTGTCATGCCTTGCTTTTAAGGGAGGGAGGGACCGTGGCCAGGAGCAGGGAACGCAGCAGAGTTCTTCAGCAGTTCCTAATGAAGCCTTAATTGCAGCAGGGTGCAGGCAGTAGCAGCTGCAGGTTATTTGTAAGAGAGATGCTGTCCCACCTGCTGCCCATGGACTGCAGGAGCAGATAACACCGCAGCTCGTCTGTGTCACTGACAGCAGCAGGAAAAAGCCAGAAGTACAGGAAAACGCTGGCGGGAATAAATAATTCGATTTGAATGTAGCAGAAGATAATGAAACAGTTGTAAAATCAACACGTATTAATCTAATTTACTGCAAGGTTGTTGAAGCACTGTTGAGTGCAGTAGAGGATTTCACAAGTGTTTTTACCCAACAAAAATCAGACTCGGTTCCTTAATTTTTTAGTTTGACACTCAGCATGGAGTAATCTGGTTTTCTTCTGCCTTTAACTTAAAGCTTTTCACTCGGGTAAAAGCAATTTCTATTGCTGTGATATTCAGTGACTCCTTGGAGAGATGGATTGTTCCCAGGCCACCTTCCTTGCAGAAAGTAGTGCTATCCCATTTGCTGCTGGAGAACCTTCTACAGCCTTTTAATCACCCAATCTGGACCACTTTAGGCCAGGTTGGATGGGGCTTAGAGCAACCAGGGATAGTGGAAAGGTCCCTGCCCATGGAAGGGGATGGAGAAATTGAGCTTTGAGGTCCTTTCAAACCTAAATCATTGCAGGATTTTAAGTGTCAGAGTCATCTTTCCTTCTGTGATGGAAGGTAGGTTTATTTATCTTAAATCCCACACTGCCTCGACAGATACACATCTGCATTTTCATGAATTATCACATCACCCCATATGGCAGCATCCAACAGCTCCCTAAAACGTGTGTGTGTTCAGCCCAAAGACAGAACACATCCAGTGATCCACTGCTCCTAAGGGACATAAAGAAAACAGGTATCAAGGACTTGCAGCTAAACCTGAGAAGGAGCTAAATAGCTCCCGTGCATTTTCTCTCACTTTATTTCCCCAAAACAGAGTTTTCGTGGACAGCAGCACTATGGTCATGCAGCAGCATTCCTGAAGTACTGAACGTGAATCTTTACCGTGGTTTATAACTGCAGATAGTTCTTCAATCACTGCCCTGTGAAACCTGCCTGCCTGGTAACTCTCAACAAAAATAACTACTCAGTGCATAAATGGGGAGCTCAGTTATTCCTTTAAAAATGTTAGTGCACAGTTAAGGAACAAACCCTTCTGCCTGGTCCTCTTAGGCAGAGCAAATCTGGAAAAGAGACAGATTTTGGGGGCCACTTTAAGGTTCTCAAGTAAGAAATTTGGTATCCCAAACATAAGTCAAAGATGCTCTCTGAAAGCTTTTAGGATAAAGACAGTCAGTGTTTTCCAAAGACAAGAGCACCTCCATGGGCAATAATTCACATTTTCCAGCATTCCTGCATTCTTGGTCTGAGAATACACATACAGGTATTCCAAATCTACAGGAATATGTTAATATTTACTGTATTCCAGCAGAATCAGGGCTGACTCCAGCAGAGATTTCAGTGAGAACTTGCCAAACTGCACAGCACGTCCTGTCTCTCCCAGTTCACAGAAGTTATGTAACTCTGGTTTTGGATGAGACAGAGCTGTTTGTGACCAACCAAAAGGTGTTGTTATGGATCCTGGCCAAAGAGCTCCGTGTCTTTCTGGTGAATGAAGTAAAAGCTGTCATCCTCAGGATCAGAATCCTTGTTATCCATGCAGGAATCAAAATGCAGCAAGCGCTTGTGTTACTAAGAAGAGGAAATTCACATAGATACAAAAACATTTTCCATTGTATTGAGAGCAGTGAAGAGCCTGCAGAGAAAAAAGATTCTTCTGCATCTGAATAAGCCTTATGATTGTTTAAAAAGAAGTATAAAGCCAGAGAGCAGATTTAAGGAAAATGGTGCCTGAAGAGCTACAGGGATTCGAGCCCTGCAGCCCCCACTGTGCCGGAAAAACGGTACAATGGGATTTAATTCAGTGGCTGGCAGTAAATCGCTTTCTATCCCAGAACCTGTGAAAGCTTGAGAGGGGCTTTTTATGGGTGAGGGCAGAATTGACAATGCACCTGTGAAATCAAGTAATATCACAGAATCCCACAATGGTTTGGGTTGAAAGGGACCTAAAAGCCCATCCCATTCCACCCCCTGCCATGGGCAGGGACACCTCCCACTACCCCAGGGTGCTCCAAGCCCTGTCCAACCTGGCCTTGGGCATTCCAGGGATCCAGGGGCAGCCACAGCTGCCCTGGGCACCCTGTGCCAGGGCCTCCCCACCCTCACAGGGAAGAATTTCTTGCTATCATCTCATCTAAATCTCTCTTCTTTCAGGTTAAAACCACTTCCCCTTGTCCTATCA